>JABJVR010004636.1:0-14484 GCA_025773905.1 Chitala chitala
CATGCAGTTAGGCCAGCCTGTACTGCGTGTGCAGTAGAGTCAGTCTGTACTCTGTACTATATGTGCAGTTAGGCCAGCCTGTACTGCGTGTGCAGTAGAATCAGTATGAATTTAAATTCAACAAGAACACAAATATTTACCCATTTGGATATTGCTTCAGTCCATCAATATTTTATTATGACTCCACATTATTCTTACTTTGTTATAAAATATTCCTCCACATTTAGGAAAATGAACTTTCTTAATAATCCAAAAAAGACATCTATTCCAGTGTTTTATTATTATAATTATTAATTTTTATTTCTAGATTAGACTGTATTTTCTTTCAAAATTAAGTTTTAATATATTTTAAATTAAGAACTTCTCAAGTGTTGTGTGACTTTTTGTTAGACTTTCTGCAATTTTAACTTTTATGTAAAGAGACTGGGTGAGTACCTGTTGCTGTTGGCAATGCTACTCTGTTGCTGAGGTGAAGCAGGTTGCAACTGGATATACAAAAACATCTATGTCTTTTAACTTGGCTATTGTTAGAAACGTACTGTAAAACAACTGTACAGTATTACTGTACAGGATTGTGCATTGTTATACAGCTGACAGCGCCACCGCTGGTGATGTGCATAATGCATAATGTATTGGAAACTTCTAGAACATTCATAAAATACACTATATCATTACAATTGTTGTGCTATATCTCTTATAACCAATGCTGTCATTATTATTACAGTACATTGTTAGGTCTATATTTTAAAACCCTGTGCATTTCATGCTTTCTTTTATGTGATGTGTGATATGCACGTACACAATTTGGGCTATTTAAAAAGGAAGATGTCATGGATTGCACCGTTTGGGTTCTCACTGCTTGTAAAGATGGCTTGGTGTTTATTGTAGTGCTCTCAATAAAAAAAAATCAACAGTGAGGACAGTGCTCTGTAGATAAACAAACAAAAAAATACGATACAAAACAAAAAAAACAACAACATGGTTCACAAGCCTATATTTACAGTAGTGGGCCCAGAAACCAGCGGTGTTTGACTTCTCATCGTGAACCTCCGCCTCGATTTCCGCCCACATTGCCCAGCCCGAACAGCTGGACCTGAGATAATCAAATGGTGGAAGCTACCCGAACAGAAGGAAGCCATGGTTACGTCGCTCGGCGACAAGGACATTGAGCCCAACCAAATGGTTGAAGGACTCTGGCGTGACGTTTCCGGTCATCTGTAACATAGCCCACAAGATTATGGGAAAGACCAAACCTGGTCGACGGTTCATTGATAAGGAAGTCTGGTGGTGGTCTGAGGATGTCCAGGTGATTACCAGGTGGAAGAAACAAGCCTATAAGGTGTGGATCCACTCCCACCACGACGCCGATTGGCTGGGCTATAGGTCCCTTAAATTGGAGGTGAAACGAGCTGTCACAGTGGCAAAGGCCCAACACCATGCCACCCTCTACGCACAGCTCGATACACCTGGTGGAGCCAACCTGATCTACCAACTCACTAAGACCCACTATCACGCCACGCAAGACCTTGGACAAGTCAGTAATATCAAGGATGCTGACCATCAGCTCCTGCAGGACCCAGTGGCCATCTTTGAGCGGTGGAGTGTGAGAAACATCTCTAATGAAGAATTTCCTCACCTGTTGATACCTACCTCCATGCCTGTGCCTGGCCCTGTACCTCCGATCACGGCTGCTGAAGTAGAACAAGCCATCAGGAAGATGAAGAAAGGGAAAGACAATATCCCAGCCGAGGTTTGGAAAATGATGGGCCAACGCGGCATTGAACTCCTAACAACTCTCTTCAATAAGATTGTCAAAAGCAACACAGTCCCCAAAGCATGGACAAAGAGTGTCACTGTTCCAATTTGGAAAGGCTAGGGCAATGTTACTGATTGCAGCACAAAACGACTGATCTATGAGAGAAGAACAAGCCCATCCACTTTCGTGTTCCTTGATCTCGAGAAGGCATTTGACCGAGTCCCTCATGACCTGATCTGGCATCCCCGAAGTCTACGTACGCTGGGTTCAGCTCCTGTACTCCAACATCAACAGCTCCATGTGCTGCCCCACAGGTTTATCACTGCCCTTCGAGATTTCAGTTGGTGTCCACCAATTATCGGCTTTATCACCCCTACTGTTCGACCTGTGCATAGACACGGGCGACAGCCGACTTGGAATTACCACACCCATGGACCCTATTCTTTGCCGATGATGTTTCCCTTGTGGGCGAAGATCGCGTCGACCTCCAGCAGCAAGTGCAGCAGTGGAAGATGTGGCTGGATGACAATGGACTTCGGCTTAACATTACAAAAACTGACTACCTCGAATGCGGCCCCCAAACTGATGGCAGCGTCCTCATCGATGGCCAGCAGCTGAAGAAGGTTAACGAGTTCAAATACCTTGGCCCAATCCTTTCTTCAGATGGCGATGTGACACCTGATGTTTGTGCTCGAATCAATGCTGCCTGGTTTAAGTAGCGCCAAGTGAGTGGAGTACTCTGCAACCAAAAAATGCCCCAACACCTCAATGCCAAGATCTACAAAATTGTCGCGGGGCCGGTCGCCCTTTATGGTGCTGAGTGTTGGCCAACAAACAAGAAGCACGAACAAATGCTCAGCATGATGGAAATGCAGATGCTACAATGGTCACTTGGTTTGACCCGGTGGGATCATGTCCCGAATGATGACGTGCGTTGGGCTAATGGGCATGGCACCCATCTCGAGCAAGATGCGAGAGGCACGCCTACGCTGGTTCGGCTATATCACAAGAAACAACGAGGACTCCATTGCCAGAGTAGCCTTGAGTCTAGATCCTCCTGGACGGCGACCTTGTGGCAAGCCCAAGACACGCTCGATGGATACAATACGCAATGACATGTGCATTGCAAACGTCGCATCCGAATACACTGTGGATCGGACAAAATGGTGGATGGCATGCAGACAAGTGGACCTTACACCAGCGCAGGATGGTCGAACAGCAATTCCTCCTGCGGTATTGCCCGACTAGCCGCACACGAGGAACAAGAAGAATGCCCCTTAATGCACACATACACTTGTATTGATAACTTATTTCAAGCGTTTATACCATTAAAACACCAGCATAAAGCACAGCATAAAGGAAGTATTTTAAACTTTGTTTATTTCATCTCCCCTTTTACGTTTTTGTTATGAGCATCTTACCTCATGTGAGTAACTTTGTTTTATAAATACGTGAGACGTCCCACATGTTGGGTTTTTTTGTTTTCTCACATGATAACCCAAACCTGGAAGAATTTGCGTACCAAACGCACCCGTTGGACAAACAGAGCTTACCAATAGCCCATACTCAGAAAAGAACTCTCTGGAGGTATTATTCTGTGCAATAAATGTATGTGTATAGGTATAAAAGAACATGTCCAAGTCAAATTCCCGGCCTAGCAGGTAGTACCTTAGACTGTCAAGGGCCCACTTTATAGCTAGGCACTCCTTTTCAATTATGGCATACTTCACCTCTCTGGGAAATAGTTTGCAACTTAAGTACAGTACAGGTTGCTCTTTTCCTGGTTCTCCTTGTGCCAGCACTGCTCCAAGGCCCACCACAGATATGTCCACTTGCACCAGGAAGCGCCTTGTAAAGTCAGGGCTTTGTAAGACTGGCATGAGCAGAGGTAGTTCTTTAGGGTGGTGAATGCCTTCTCACAGTCCTCAGTCCACTCCACAGGATTTCTGGCCTTCTTCTTAATGGCAAATTGAGGGATAAACCTTCTATACCACCCAATGAGTTCCAAGAAAGACCTCACCTGTTTCCTAGTACATTGTCTTGGACTGTCTTTTATGGCTTTCACTTTGTCCACTTGTGGTTTCACCACTCCATTACCCAGCTGGTAGCCCAAATAATGAACTTCCTGCCTGGCCCAGTCACATTTTTGTAGATTCAGGCATTCTGGTCGTACCACCACTTCTGATCCTGTTGAGGCCTTTGGAGATTCACTTTAGCTTCCTCTCTGTATTGCTGTAGGCGATCCCGCATCTGAAGGACATATTGGACAATCTTCTTGTCTGATGTGGTTGAAAAGGGCGCCTCCCAGCTCTTCTTCAACAGATCGAGCAGTCCCTGAATTTGCCACCCATACAGAAGCTCAAATGGGGAGAACCCGGTGGGTGCCTGTGGTACCTCCTGATAGAATAAAGCAGAAACAGCAGCCATATGTCCCAGTCCTTACCAGTATCGGCAACAAACTTCTTCAGCATGGATTTGAGTGTTTGATTAAAACGTTCCACCAGCCCATCAGTTTGAGCATGGTATGGACTGGTCTTTATCGCTGTGATTCCCAGTTGGCGATGCAGCTGTTTCATCAAGTTGGATGTAAAGTTGGTTCCCTGGCTCATGAGGATCTCCTCTTGGAAGCCCACCTTGGAAAACAGCTGTACGAGAGCACTTGTGATCTTGGGTGTTGTGATCTTCTGCAGCTGGAAGGCCTGTAGGAATCTTGTCGCATAGTTGCAAATGACCAGAATGTATTGATTCCCTCCCTTGTTTCTCTCCAGGGATCCAAAAACATCCATAGCAATGCACTGAAAGGGGGTACTAATCACTGGTAATGGATGTAGAGGGGCTCTATCACACCTATGGACAGCACTGGTTTTTTGGTAGACAGCATGTTGAGCAATACGCCTGTACATCAGTGTACATTGTGGGCCAGAAAAAAACAGGCAGAGATGCGCAAGTACATTTTTTGGTGAGCCAAGTGTCCTGCCCAGGGAATGTGTACGCCTGGTGTAGCACTAAGGGTCGACATTCTGTGGGGATGACCAGCCGTTTATCAACACCATCCTTCCCACCTGTCACATACAAGAGCCCATCCTCAATTACATATTCCTCCCCATACTGACAAGCATTACCTTCACCCCTTTTTGCCTTTTCAAACAAGGGTTTTAATGAAATGTTGGCAATCTGTAGAGCAGCCAAATTATCAGGGATTTTCCATTCACCCACCTCTAATTCAGACACGTCAACTTCGGATGATGGAGATCCAATCTGTTTTTCTAAACATCACTGCTGGTGTGGCTTTCTAGGCCCCTTAGTTCCACCCTCCACCAAACTATCACACAAGTCTGGCAGTGGCTGCAAACCAGCTTTCGCCTGGGCCCGAGTAACCACTGTACATGACACATTAATTACAGGATAATCAGCCTGACCTTTGTTAGTATTAATCAGGTCAGTTATTACAGGCAAGTCCCTACCCAAAATCATATCACCTGGTAATGCATCAATTACCAACCTTTAACAAATACATAACATTATTTATGCTGACTGTACGTGAATACAAATACGTGAGATGTCCCACATGTCGGGTTTTTTGTTTTCCCATGTGATAACCCAAACCCGGAGGGAATTTGCATATCAAACGCACCTGTTGGACAAACAGAGCTCACCAATAACCCGTACTCAGAAGAAAACTCTGGAGGTATTATTCTGTGTGATAAATGTATGTGTATGCGTATAAAGGAACGGGAGCTGTTATTTTGAAAAAAAAGGTGCGTGTAACCAACTGCGTATTGTGAAACTGAAAGTGATCGAATGAGTCAAACGCTGTGTGACTGGTTGCGGGTTGGGTATGGTATGTACATGTTCGTGCTATCCATGACCCGGGACAGAGCCCTCTGTCACAGAAGGAAATACGATTGTCCGTATATGGATCAGCTCTAAGCTGGCACACATCTGTTCTCTACTTATTCAGGCTCTCTCTAATAATTAAAATTTATTTGAAGCACATGGACATTAATACTGCCACAAATATAAGGTCAAAAATCATACTGCAAAGTGTCTTAGTATGCCTGGACATACAGTACACACACTGGCACTGTGTGCAGACCTGGCTATCATACTTATGCCCTTCTTTTGATTACATAATAAAAACATTTCTCATTTTTCATTATCTAAGAGAGTTCAAAGAGGCACTAAAACTCCAGCCCTCCTGAAGGTCTGGACAGTTACCTTCCAGGTTGACTGGACTGTAACCTTATAGAATACACCAGCTTTCACAGCTGCTAAAGTCTTTCACAGCAGTGGAGACTGCAGTAAAATGACCACAGTTATACTAAAAACAACAAACACCAACTTATGTAGCAAATTATTCACTCTTCAGGCGGTGACTCATATAACTGAAAATATTCATTCTAAATTTTAAGATAAATAGGTTAAAAAAAGTAACATGCACATATAAAATGTAAGGTCTTATCAGGACTGTAAATGTGCGGATGCAGTTAAATTTGAATGTTCAGCATCTTTCCAGGCTATAGGGCTGAATCCAAGACATCTCTATGGAGTCGACAAACTGGTGCTGCCAGAATGACACTTCTGGCAGGTTCTGCAGTAATGTCAGCAAAACCTTAAATCAAAATAGTCTGCACTGCAAGTAGTATAAAGTAAATGAATTCATTCTGCTGTAGGAATAAAAGCTGGGCCAAACATACAGTATATCCCAAATAGTGACAGTTTCTTCAATGGGGAAACTCTGTTACTTTATTCCAAACTTATATAACAGTTGAAAGCTGAATACACACCTGTCTAGATTGCTTAAGGTATAGAAATGTTTCTGTACTCACTGATAAAAGTGACACCAGATGAATTAACAGCATTTAAAAAAGTAAATTTTCCTGAGTCAAACTTATGCAACTTATTTTGTACAATTTTGTCAGTACTCAAAGTAAGAAAATAATAAAACTAACAATAATAATAGACCAATTATATAATAATAATAATAATAATAATAGACTAATAGACTAAATAAGACTTGATGTGCACAGATGTTGCTCCAATGTTATATGAAACATCTGTAAAGTGGGAAAAGTATGTGGTATCGTGAAAAGGAAATTAGGACTGTGTAAGAACATATCTTATAGTGGCCCAACAATGCCTGTGGCTGGTCACATTTTACGCTTGTCTGCGAGCAGGCCAGCAGCAGCTGTAGTGCAATGGACATCACCAGGCGGAAAACGGTGATGTGGAACACCAGCGAAGACTTGGAGATGCACGTTCTAAGAGGACCTGACACGTCTGGGCATCATGTGGAGTGAAGCATCCACTGCTATGGCAGACTGGATGCTTTGGAAAGCGTTCGTCGCCCAATGTTCCTAAGCTGCACAAAAGGAATCTAAGAAGAAGAAAAACATATACAGAAGAACAGGGACAGAATTCAGTTTGATATGAAAAAAGTTTATTTATTGAGCAAAAGTTTGCTTGGTGGGTTTTCTCTGGTGTCCTCCCACAGTCCAAAGACATGCATGTTAGGTTGACTGGCATTTGCAAAATGCCTGCAGTGTGCGTTTGTGTGTGTGTGTGTGCCCTGCAGTGGGTTGGCACCCTGCCCAGGGTGTCCCCTGTCCTGCGCTTACTGGGATGGCCTCCTGACCCTGAATTGGATATGGAGGTACGGTGAATGGATGGATGGTCCAGCAGTTGTCACTGGCAATTACGACAAGACATTTGGTAAATAGCAAACAATCCACAGTTTAAACAACACAGGGAGGAAGACGTGAGAGATGAGGAAGGCCTCAGGCAGGAGGGACATCTGAGACCCTAATATGGACAAGCAATTGAGGAATGAATGGGTAGATAGGTAGACAGACACACACAGTCAAAGTCTTCATTGTTGCCATTACAAATTTACAGTATTAAGTGAGGTTTGTTCACTTTACTTGACACGTCTTTGACAAGGTAACGTGAATTTCATTTCCCTTATATCACAAGTTCAATGAAAATTTAAGTGTAAATCTTCATTTTTAAATGATCTGCTTGTTCTAGGGCAAGATACCACCACAAAGAAATTGATGCTTTTGTGCACAGTCATTAATCACTGCCTAACACTTCACACAAAGCGTCCGCAATAGCACACCGCTGTGAAGCTACATAGCTGTGGCCAGTGCACTACTGCGCCGTGACGTGCGCGCTATACACAGGACATGAGGGACTTCATTATCTTGTCACTGCAAGATGAAAACATGAGAACCCAGCAAACTCTGTAACCTGTCCTCTTCCTGGCGTTGGGACAGCAGGGGGAGATATGGGAACCCAGAACTGCAAGAGAGTGTCGAAAGCAGTGATCAGAGCGCGTTCCTGCATGGAACTCCAAGAGCAGCTGCCTGGCTCCGTTTGTGATGGGTGTCTGGAGATACCTGCCTCCTGAGCACACACGCCTGCCGCTTTGCTAGGATTTACACTGCAAATCAGCAAAAACGTCTAGGTGCACAGTTAACACTTACTGTATGGGAGGATGCACACATCCTTTTCACCATCCCCGAGCTGGGAACACTGTGCACTGCAGTATACACGGAACGTTAAAAGGATGCATTGCATATAGCATATGTTATTATTACATTACTATCTGATTATGGAAGTATGGCTATATTTTAAGGTTTAAATACATCAGCTAAATTTTTACATTTTTACATCAATTTTTAACAATAGCCGTTTGGCATCTATATACAATAGCATCTATTCAATTAAACAGTGCTTTCAGTAATATTTCAATAAAGCTAAATTTCATATTTGTGATAAGCTGATTTGTATTTTGTCTTAGTTACAGAATTAAATCTGATGTACAGTACAATAAAATTGAAAGTTCTCATTTACATAGCAGTTAATAATAATAATAATAATAATAATAATAATAATAATAATAAACACAAGCTACAGGCTAAGTTTCATTTCCTACACAGGGTAATGTACTTGGTTACAATGTGACTGTACACATTCCACATTTATAAATGAGGATTCTGCCATGTCCACAGCCAAATTCCTGAAGCAGCTATTGTAAGGCACTTGCCTCTTATTTGCATATTGCTAGAAATATGAAAGTGTTCACAAACAATCTAGGAAATAATCAGAAACAAAGAAGCAAAAAACACATATTTTTAGTATGACTATAACAAATGTTTTATTTTCCATTGTGCAGTATTTATTGTATTTATATTCAGTTATTTGATGTTATTAGTTATTTAATGGTAAGTTGAGTATGGTAAGTTGTATATGATTATGAATGTTTTGGTAAATGAAATTGTTATATAATTATAATGTTTGAAATGAAGATGTGGATCATTTCATAGTCTATAGCAAAAACAAAAAACATGGCAATTGCAGTGGTACTAAAGTTAGCATGTTAGTTTTAATTTACAAATTGTATTTTTTGTAAATACTTTGGTATTGTTTTCTGATTTATTTCACATTTTGTTTCCACATTAAATAAGATGGCAGAGCCTATAATGCGGTGTTTGAGAAATTTAACTGCCTGCCAAATTATGCATGAACAATAAGGAGAAGAGAACAGTAAAACGACAACTTGCCTGAAGAGCCTCGGCAATCACTGGAGCAATAAACAGGCTTTTAACATAAAACGAAAGCTCGAATGACAAAATGAGGCCATTCACTGAACGCCATAACTTCAGTCTTTTGTTTGTCCAGATGCTTGTGCACCGTAAGGCTTTGAAAGCTAAAATTGTAGCTATGAAATGTGTTGAACTAGAAGCTGCTAAAGCACAATTAGTATTTGCTAAAGAGGTGATACAAAAAAGTGGAGAAAGCACATTTGGAGGCTTTGTTAATCATACAAAATACAGTTTTAACTGTGTTTACAAACGCTGAAGTGCTAGAGGCAACCTGGGAAAGCAACAGTGCTAAGGTTAGCCAACAATTTAGCAATCAGCTGGAGCTACAGCCACAAATCACTTGCAATTTACAAGAGGATCTACACAAGATTATTCAGAATTATACTCTAGCTTTCAGTCTACTGCCAGTTTTAATGCTTCAGTCAAACCTGTGATAGCAGTAGTCAGTTGTGACATAAGGACAAACAGACACATCTCCAGTATTTTCAGCAGCCATGGTGTAATATTGCCATGGAGAAGTTTCCTGGCTCAAACTGTCCTTTCGGATCGACTCCTTCAGGCAAATGGCATGACGTGCATCACTGAGCATGGCATTCTCCCGCAAGAGACAATCCTACTGTAAAAAAAATCATGCCTAGAGACAAGGGATGACAGTTCTCAATTATGACTGACATAAGACAGAGAGACATGATACCAACTATCCAATCTAGAGAACAATACCTGATCCTAAACTAAAATAATCCATGACCTCTTAAAAAAATCCCAAAGGGCCTTATCTGAAAATTTTTGTGCGGATTCTAATGTGAAAGTGTGCGTACTTGGAAAAATGAGAATCTTGTTTATGCACAAAAAACTAGCCCATGCAAAAAGCACACAAGTTCTACTTTATAAATCACACTTATCTTGGAATTGTGCAAATGAGAGCAAGCCATAAGACTCCCAAATTCTCAGGGGCTGGACTGATAGACTGATTTCTCTCACACACACTCACCAACACCACACTGCTGCAGTTTATGTTCTTGTGTCGGCGCTGCTCTCACTGTTCTGTTTACTTCTTGTTTTTGCACCATGTACTGAACTACTTGCTGTCTTTGCTCCCTGTATATTCTGTTAGTAGTTTTGTGTTGTCCTTTGTGGTGTTGTAAGCAGCACCTGGAGTCCTGGGGGAGCATTGTTTTGTTTTACTGTGTACTGTACTGTATACAGCTGAAATAACAATAAAACACTATCGTGTCATATTGTATCCTATCCTATTCTAAAACCATCAAAATCCCACCTGGTTACAACTCAGAAACAATCATATATGCTGAATGCAAATCACCTGCATGTATATTTAATGAATACATGAACCCTATTATGTACAGTGAAAAGACAGTGGACAGAAAGAAAGCAAAGACGAATGTAGATGAGTGTGAAATTCACGCCTTCAAAACATTCAGTGGTTTTATTCGGTAAACATTATTTTGGCCCTGATTTTTATGGTGGTGCGCCTCGTCTGTGTTCTGAAACAATGAACACAGTAACCCACAACTTTAACATTTTGTTCAGCACCCTACAATGAGCATACTGTTCATCTGTTTCAGGCACCATTACATCCAAGTGCTCTAATGATTTACGGAGAAACCTTCACATGAAGAACAGGGAAAAGGCAATAAAATGAAATCAAATAGGGAAAAAACACTGAAAATTCATAAAAGTATTGAAATTTAGCCATAAGCATCTCAGACTTCAAAAGGTCTGTAAAATTAATTGTAGATTTGTACAAGTTATTGGGTATGATGTTTCTGACCCATCACCCAGTCTATCTGGTTTGATGGCCTGTTGCCAAAACATTAATTGTTGTTAAAACCTATACATGGGTGAGTTTGGCATGATCTCTGGTAGCTAGTCTTTCTAAAGGTGGGCTCAAATCAGTACATATTCCCAAGAGTAATGTTCTTGGTAATTTAAAGTTACTCCCTCATCACTATTAGGGGACAAAATACAAAATAAATCTTCCTGGCACCTAAAAACTCAATCTTCTCTCACTGTTGAATTGGCATCATCCTGTAGGAATGTGAAATAAGCCTTAATGGCAAGTAACTACATATTTATAGTTATGAGGTAATTTATATCCAAAAATTTCTATATAAATATCTGATATTTGTGAATACACTACATTTTATCAAAGGACACAGAATACATGTAATTAAACGTTTAATCAGTTGCCTGGTATGATTGTAATTGCTGTTAAAGTGACATTACCGGTGCATACAGTGTCTCCCGTTGATGGCATATTTTCCAATTACAGTTTCACAATTTGAAAATACAGCCCCTATTCCAAAAAGTTAGGACATTTGGTAAATTGTAAATAAAAACAAGATGCAATGATTTTCAAATACTTCCTGACATATATTTAGCAGAACACAGCACAGAGACAAATTTAAAGTTGAAACTGATAAGCTGTATTGCATTTTGTAAATAAATGATTATTATGAATTTGATAGCTGCAACACATTTCATGGTGGAGGATTGTAAGTTCACTTATTTAATTTTGTAAATTTACATCTGAGACGGCAAACCCCTCACTATCATATTATTGTAGCTGTCAAAACTGTCAAGTTGCAACATTGATGCTTTTCTGTATCTCTTGAAAAAATTCTAAATAAGTAACGATAACATACATGGGTTTTTCTTACCTTGTGTCTGAACCCTGTCATGGATGTAATATTGTAATATTGCTCCTCTCTCTTTTCTTCCTTTTTAAACTTGTGATTTACTGAAACCGGTTAAGCTAATTTTGATGATGCTGACAACACTCACGGATAGTCAAGATAATTGATTACTTCTTTTTAAACTTATGCTCTTGAGTTCAATATCCAAAACTTGTATTGGCAACTAGACTTAAAGAGAAGATATATGTTCACATAACAAAATGGGGCAGTGGTTTTTACAATGTTATCCATAATTGTGTGTATTAACTTTTAATTGATTATGAAAAGGTTGACTGTTTCATCAAGTAACGTATGGTAACCGCTCAAGCCTTTTAAAATTAGTATCTAAAAGTACCGATACATGTTTTCATTTGTTTTACATCAATTTTTGTATATTCCTAAGAATTTAAACAGTTTTAATAGTTGATGCTTATTGCATCGATTGGTGCTACATTAATTCCTGTCAAGTACCAGGTAAATGCCTTGAAAAGATGAAGAAAATCTCTTTTATTATTATTATTATTATTATTATTATTATTATTGACTATATACACACACATTACAACACATGTTAAGTGTCTTCGTGGCTGGCTTAGGATTCCTATATCTCACCTGGAAGCTCTGCACATTTAGCCACAGACTGCCGATATATATATATAGGAAATTCCATTGATATAAAAGCCAGTTTGTTAGATGCTTTATTTTACATACTATGACTGTTTCTAGTTTGAAATTGTTTCCCATTCTTAGTTTAACCCTGTATCTCAGTGTTACTAACTCTGCTAGTTGCCATATAAAATTAACAGGACTCCCCTGTGTGGTGACTGAGGAATGAGTTAACATCCTGTCAAATTATACTTGGTGAGTAAGAGGTCCAGAACAAACAAACACACACACACACACACACACACACACACACACACACACACACACACACACAAACAAAACACTGCTTAAGATCATTTATGCTACATTAGTTTTATTGCTTTTTGATTATAATGTTATGAAAAATAAAGACAAATTATAAACTTTAGAGGAAACCTAACCAAATATGTAAATTATGTGAAATATTAATCTTTTAAGACTTAATGCCATAATGGATATTACAGAAATATTTTGATAAGAATAATAAAAAAAAAACATGCATGAACAGTAATAGTTTAAAACACCATTAAACAGTGTATATATTATATATTTCTAACAACTGAATAATTTTATGTACTAAACATTCAGCATAATGGCTTGTGTAGTCTGATGTGCAGGCTTTCCATATGGTCCTGAGTTAAAGCATCTCACTTACTGTATGCATCTGCCACTCACTGTAAGTTACGGTGCCCTCAGGAGAGATACAAACTCAGTCCAAGTTTTCTTTTTGTTTTTTGCCTCCAAGCAAACTGGAGAATTTATTGTGTGACACAGCATTCTCTCAAAATGTCCTTTTGGGCTGTAAATAAACCAGTCGGTTTGTGTTGGTGTTTCGGTGGATTAGGGAACACAGAAGTAATTGTTCTTCCCTAGTAAGGCAGTGAGAAAGTGAGCATTATGAGTATTACGAGTTTGGGTGCTGGAGCATGTGGCCCTAAGATCTCGGTGGAAGTGATGATTTACTTGCCTGGCTTGACTGAACGTGTGCAGGCCTATCAATTGAAGTGACAAAGTGTGCATCATATTCATAAATCTCGGCACCCATTTGTAAGATAACGTCTTCAAAATATTCCATACTTTGGGAAAAAAATAACATCCTTACCTACTGTCAGTACCTGTGCTGACAAATCAGTTCTGCTGCCAATCACACAAACACAACCATATAGTTATGGTTATTGTTTATATGATTATTTAGTTTACATTTTCATCATATGATTCTAACTGATGTCACATGTGCTTGCATATATTGTTGAAATGCAAGTGCAGTTCTTGGATGTACTGTATTTCGTAAACTGAAATATCCTTCAAAATTCCTTAACTCGGATACTGTCATGCACAATCTTTTACTTTTCATAAATAAGAACCATATATTTACAGTTGTTTGCTTTTTAGGGGGATGGAAATACAGCCACTGAAATGCACACTACCCAGAGGGATGGGAGCACACACCATTTCTCTGTCCCACCAAACCATTTGTGCGCAAGGTGTTAGGGCCATTTCCTGGAACTTCGTAAAATTAAATGTTTGAATTTTAACAGTTACTTTGTAACAAGTCATTTGGGCCTGCACTAAATTGTAGTTGTAATGGGAACTTACATTCTGCAAAGAAGAAAACATCCATCCATTCATCTGTAATGTTCAGGTGAGGAAGGTGAGAGAGGCAAGGCCTAATGTGCCAAACGGGAGGTTTAATACAAAACAAGGATACAAGGATCCAAATAATAAGGTTACAACTACAAAGACTCCAGCTAAGACATTACAAGCAACACTACACAACAATAAC
>JABJVR010004637.1:0-14483 GCA_025773905.1 Chitala chitala
GTGGTGGGTTGGCACCCTGCCCTGGGTGTCCCCTGCCCTGCGCCCTATGTGCTCTGGGATGGGCTCCAGGTTTCCCCTCACCAGGAATAAGCGGTTAAGATAATGGATGGATGGATGGATGTTTGGCATGCCGTTGATGCCACAGTTGTGAAATAAATTTATTAAAATACTTAAAGAGATGTAAAACTTGATTTTTTTGGAAAATGCATAATAGCGTTGCACTTGCACCCATCTGGCTTTAGTGCGGTGTCGGCTATTAATCCACCTGAGGGCTCTTCGGGCTACCTGTAAATATCCTCTCTAATTTAACAGGTCAGTCATGGGGGTCTGTTCTAAAACAGGCCTTAGTCGCGGAGCCACCCACAAGTGGATTGTGGCATTACCCGCTCTCACATTTTCCACAGTGTGTTAGAGTAGGGAGTTTCTTACTCTTATAGCTCCAAACACATTTTATTGCAGCCATCAGAGGGAGTTATGCATGCCTGGGCTGTTGTATCAGACACTGGGCAAAGACAGCACATGGGGCAGAAGGATGTTTAGCCTGGAAACGTATTAGCTTCTCAGACATCTGCAGTGGTCAACGTGCTTTTAATCACTGTAAGGGTACACAGCAACAGTAATAAACTGATTTTATCTCAACCACCACCCTTATTCTACACAAATCAGTAGGTATGATGGAAGCTTTAGCAGAACCTCACTGTACCTGTGAAATCCACCTTCTGACTCTATTTCTGACTTTTCATACTGCTCTGGGTGCCCAGTATTATAACTAATGAAGTCGTACTTTACAGGTTATGATATAATGACAAAATGGTATGTTTTTGTATTTGTTTTACTTGACATTTCAATTTGTGTTTAAACACCTACCTCTTTTCAGTTAGTTTTGTGACATACATCAGCTAATTTAAAAACATTTACACCCAGAGCATTATAAAACAGAATCACTTAAGGGGTGCTTTGATAATTGCAGGTAATAAGGAAGGACTTGACAAAATATTTAAAAAATCAGGGCAGCATGCTGCAGTTTGTTTCTAGCAAGTCTGACTTTTATAGTTTGTGCAATAAAATCATTGTGGATGTTTTATTGCTGATGCAGGTCAATTAGGCAAGGAGAAAGAAAGACAAGTCAAACATTGCAAAGAATGAAAAAATTCACAATTCAAAACATTTACATCTTTGTAAAGTGTTTTTCTTTTGTTTGGCAGTTGCCAAATGGAACGTTACACCTTGTGTTGTGGACTATACAGCTTAATGTTCTATTATCTCAAAACAGCAGATGAGACAAGAATAAAAAAGGAAACATTATAAAAATCTCATATTGACTAGGTGCCCTGGAATTTTCTCCTAACAGATGCATTTTGTCACACCTTCAGTGGTTGAAGCACTAAGTGCGTGGCTGTTGTATTTTGTGAAGGAAACATGATCGAACATTTTAACATTGAAATATAGTGAATAGTGATCGAACATTGAAATATAGTGAATCACTTAAGTAGAAAGATTTTGTTACTTGATTAGTTAAGAATATACTGTAGTAAGCAAATAAATTCTTTATATATTCCGTTCAATATCAGATCACGTACAACTAAAGTTTAACTAATGCTGTCATAATTGATGTTTTAAAAAGTTTTAAAATAATAGAAACTAAAAGTCAAACTGCAGTGATCACAGAGACTTTTAATGTCATGAACACCCCCCGTTCCCCACTCAGACACTTCACCAGATAGACTTGCTTGTCAAGACAGACTTTGTTTGTCAATGTATCTTCAGAATGTCATGTTGTTCTGTCTTAGAATATCTACAGGAAGGTGTGTGGTTAAGCAGAATTTTGTTGCATTTGGAATTTTATTCCTTGTTGTAATGCTCCTTGTAAAGGTCTTGTAAAGATAAATAAATACTTGTGAGGTCCATTTGGACTGCAACATCAATGTAATGCACATTTTAGGATTTCAGCTAGAATGCTTCATTCTTCTACAGCACCTGGGAATTGCTGTACCTCTGACCTAGTGACATTAGAGATCTCATGAGTTTATGGACTCATTGGGTCCACTCTAGAATATGAACAGGCTGTCTGCTCCAAAAGATTGTAGAGAAGCAGGTCTTTATTGGGTCTTTTGACTTATTAGACCTTACACATTCTATTAGCATTAATGTAATTTACATACACAAATGAAGAGTCCACAAGTGATCATAATCAGAAATTGCAAAAACGTAATTCTGAAAGCTGATTCAAAAACTTGACCTCAGTTGTCAATACTTGCAACAACTAAAATATATTTATTACAATATTTTCTCCCTTTGGCTCTTTCAAAAGCATACACACAAACATACCCTTACTGACACACCTACGTTATTGTGATTTTAAAACCAGAAACCAGAAAAAGCATAGCTGAATGGCATGCCAGAGCACTGCTGTTTAGTTGTAGCCTGCATTGTTTTACACTTATATGGAAAAAAAAACATTTACTTAGCAGTTCACGTGTATTACTTACCAGTTTGTGTTGATGAAGACAAAGAATTTTCACTAAAGTCTATTGTAAAAATAAAGATGAAGAATGCCTATTGCTGAAAGTATAAAAGAGGAGGCCAGAAGAAGATGTGATGTGGAGATGGACAAATGAAGATCATGGCTGTGTGCTGATGGATGTGGAGACAGACAGATGAAGATCATGGCTGTGTGCTGATGGATGCGGAGACAGACAAATGAAGATCATGGCTGTGTGCTGATGCATGTGAAGGTGGACAGATAAGGCTGTTCAGTACTAAGAAAGGAATTAAGAGCATTTGATCGTGCTTGTGAATGTGTCACCTCTGGGTTTTGGGATTTGTGGGACTGTCAGGTTTATGTAATGCCTTTGTTTTACCATGCAACTTTTTCAAACAGTGACTGAGGTCTTCACAATGGTATTAGAAAGCAATTGTGACTGTGTTCAGTCAGTGGCTAAGTATGTTCTAATATTTTTAAGATTAAATAAATTTTGTTACCAAAAGAAATGGCTGCACAACATTTCCAGTTAATATTGAATACATTGGTTTGAATTTAATTAAAGCCTAAAAATACACTGACCAAAATTTATACAATGATCCATTAAAATGAACCGAGGTGTCACAAGGAAGCAAAACACAGTGATAGGTCCTCTTTTGCAGAGTGAAGTTTATTTTTTAGAAACAAAAAAAAAACAGGTAGGGCTCAAGTCAGTAATCGTTGTCCAAGGATCAGGCAAGGGTCTGGGTTCCAGAGGGGTCCATTCACAATGCAGACATTGGGAGGAGAGGACAAGGGGGGTGATCAAATACCAGGAATCGGGAGACACAAGAGGGGAGAGAGCACAAGGCAGGTTAGTCAGTTGCTTAGTATATCTCATGAGGCTCAATACTTTGCAAAATGCAGTTCCTTGCAGCAGCCTTTTGAGCTTGGGATGAAAACGAGGCACGGCTGGGGACTGCTAATGGTCGGGCGTGACACCAGGAGATGTGCTCTCATTGAGTCCTTGGCTTTTCATTGAGAGATCAACATAAAATTTAGTAAGTTTAGTTGTTTCATAAATATTAACACCATATCCACCTAGTAGATGGTTATTCTGTAAATGTCTTATGGAAAGTGACAAAGGCATTTATCAATGTAGAAGTATTTCATGCATTTTCTTTCTTAGAATTTGAAATGCAGCTGAAAACACAAGTTCATGGTATAAACCAATGATAAATTTCTCACTCTGTATTATAAAAAAACGTATAGAAAGAATGTTGTAGATTGTCTTGATAACATGCAGTCATTCACCCACAATGACTATTCAAAGGAAAGATAAGAACATGAATTAAACAAACTTTTCCAAGTGAAGGGACTAGATTAAATTAAGAATGATATAGTTCTCACTACAGTATTACTTTAGAACAGGTGAAGTGGGGCATTAGTGGATTTAACCTTGGTCATGGAATCATTGTGTGTTGCATGTGTTCGTAACAACCTTATCAAAGTTGTGTGCTGTCTGTGTGCCTATTGCTGTTCACGTTTCCAGCAGAGCCTTGTACAGGTACAGCTCTGGTAGCGCTTTTCACTGATGTCAGTGAAAGATAAAAACATCAAGGCTGAGCAGGTCCCATGTTCTTGTAAGATGTAGAGTGTGGCGGCTGAGAGAGCACCAGAGACGTTCTCCAAAGAGCCTTGATTTCTGCCAATTGAGTGTGGAGTGAAGCCATAATCCTGGCCTTCAGTTTTGGGATTCAGCCAACAAAATGCTGTCTTTTCAGTGGTGTACTTGTGGTCAAGCTTTGCTTCAGACTACAATATTCACACGTGGATATAAATTTTAAACGTCCCCTAAGGTTGTCATACACAGTAGACTGTTAAATTTAATCATGTCTTGTCATTGTACCACACTTGGCATGCTCTGTTCAGTTCTGTTGTGCTCATGTTGTATTTGCAACTGAATTGTACCATTTGCAAAGTACTTTCTGTAACTATATTTATGGTGAGTGCACTTAGCTAAAATATTGAAATGGGCAGCAACATGATCGTGAGACAAACAAACAATGATTTGTAGAAATCATTCATTGTAACATGCATGGCTATTAGGTAGACTGATAAAGAAAAGAGGTAAACAAAGAAAAATAGAACTCCAAAATGCAAAAGCAGTAGGCAAAAATAAATAAATAAATAAAATCAACAAAAGACAAAATGCACAAAAAATCTTTCAAAGAACACACAGCACAAAATAAAGCACATTAAGAACTTCAAAATGGAAAGGTCACATTCCACAAATCTCACAGAAAACAGAGACTGCAAACAAAGAAGCCACAAGTAGGAAACGTAAAATGACATGCAACTGGTGAAGGATGTGCTGGGATGCAGGGCCTCACGAAAAGGGTCATCCCAAACGCAACAGTCACTGCATCAAAAACCATTCATCACGCCTTCTGTTACTGAAGTGGATTTCATGATACATAATAACTTCCATGTTTCTTAAGTGTTGTGATTGCTTATGGTGTATTCCCTACATCATTTGTGTGTTGTGCTCCCAAACACACTAAACACAAAACCAATCACACAGTGCCAGCGTTCAGTACACCATGGCACAAAAACAAACATTCATTAATCAGTCACAGATATGTGTATAAACATCTCAGAGCTCCTTCTAATGTTACACGTTTCATCAAAGCTTTAATTTGTTATAATCTACATTTAGATTTCCTGATGAGATTAGACAGAGATATATCATTGTCCTATCTTGTATATCCATTACACCAGGAGGGCCTCTGGCCTGGAAATTTGCATGCGGTTTTTAAAGAAAAAAGACATTTCTGGCATGTTTGAATGTTATCAATCACTAGAAAGAAAGTTTGCTGCAAAACAGTGTATGGTTGTGCAACCAATGCATCGCATGCACTGTGTGCTACTTCTGAAGGCAGCACAGTGCAGCACAAGTCACTCTATGCCACTAGTGAAGAAATGTGGAGAAAAACCTGAATGTATCACCTGTGGGGGTGTCTGCTCAAAGTCATTTGACTCTCTTCATATGAGCGATGGGGAAACTTTGAAAAACTGGGCTTTTCTCTTCAATAATGTACGATACAGTCACCGGAAGATGAGTATGTCTCAGTGTCTTTGCTTGTGCACATAACTGCATAAATAAATTCCCTCTGATGGTGGAGAAATTGTGCCCAACAGGTCCATTTTTAGATACCAGTATAAACTTCACAAAATATGTAAAGCTGAGATTTTCATTTACATTCAACTTACGGAAAATGCTAATAGATGAAACAAGTTGCCGTCTTTAAAATGGAGCCAGGCTTTTGGTTAGTTTTAATAATATTCTTTGACTGGAGTTTCAGAATGAGGTATGCTACAGTGTCCTTGAATATAACGAATGTGTGAGATAAATACAGTATGTTCTCTGCCATTTGTGACTGAACGTTTTTTTGATCAGTACAGAAACAATACGTTTAAGGTAACATGGCTGGTTGTGCAGGCTTTTACAAATTAGCAATTTCAATTTATTTTTATATAGCGCCTTTTACAACAATTCAAAGCACTTTACAGAAGAAATTGCAGATGTTACAGAATAACAGCGGTAGGAATAAATACAAATGAAGCCAGACAGCAGTGGATGAGAGGAACCAAAATCTCCACAGTGTGGAGAAAAAAACCTCCAGGGGCCCAAAGTTGAGTGGATGCCCTGCCCCTTCTGGGCATGCTAACATTACAGAATAAACAGTTACTTATTGAGACTATGAACGTAAATACCACTATGAATGTAAATAACACTACATAGTTCTCCTTTGCTCCAGGTGTTGAAGTAACCATTTAAACAATCTCCTATCAGAATCAGATTCAGAAATTTACATTGATGTATTTCTTATACCTTCATAGAGCCATTTTTTTAGTTATTGTGAATAGCATATAGAAGGATAAGCAGTGTACAGTTTGTATAAGGAGTACATACACTGGGATATGTGGTTTTCCTTGGATTTTTTCTTGAACGGTTATTAAATTGTAATTTGTAAAATTGTTTGGCGAAAAAGTGCAGAAAATGTAAAACTAATCCAAAAAGCTTATATTATTGCAAGTTGAAAAATTATTGTACTATATGTTTTCATTTAATTTGAAGAATGTATATTTAACACACTATGCATTAAACATTAAAAGGGTAAAATATTCTTAGACCAAATGTCAGCAATATTAAAATGCATGTGAATTTATGCTTCTTTTGACTTCCAGCTAACCAAAGTGATTAAAAACAGATTTAACTGCACACTATAGCAACAACAAAAGGAGAGCAAGTTTGTGAGCGTGTGAACTGTGTTCCCCACCGTTTTTACTGATGCTGGAACAGTGAAAGCAGTATTGCCCATCATTTGTGTTATTTCACTGAAATTGTCTTCTGTCTGGGTTGAAGGAGGTGTAAGATAAAGGTCTCTTTGGAGACTCAACCTTTTTGACCTCTATTTTCCAGAAGGACGGTTCGCAGTTCAGCTTACACACATGCAGTAGTTTGTAACTTTGCAGAGTGGTTTCTGTCTCACAGCCTTCAAGCGCTTCATGCTATATGCTTTTTTAAAAACATGATATGGATACATATAAACTTTAGCTCCCCCAGTCGAACACATAGCTTTAGTTTATACAGAGACCTGGTGAGGACATGCGTATGAAAAAGGTTGGTTTCATGTGGTACTGTGAACATCAGGATTGGATTAAATTGGAGCTGGTCGTGATAGGTTTCAAATGTCAGCAGTTTGTTAGTGTTGTCCATGGAAGGTACTGCACGTTGGGTCGAGCTGGGTTGTGCTGGAAGCACATGGGGCCGTCTGGTGTTGAATTAGTGCCACTGAGAGTGAAGTTATTCCGTGAAGCTGAACTACGTTTACAGGGTCCACAGTCCCTGTTCACGTATGTCACCCAGGTGACTCTCAGTTCCACCGGATCCGCACCGCTGCCTCCAACCCTACACCTGCATTTCCCACTGTGCCCCAGATACTCCTGCTTTCTGCTATGGATGGGCTAGTCCTGCAGGTTGGTTTGGCATCATCAGCATAAAGCAACCCACTTAAGGCAAGGGAGCCCAAACTAGGGCTGATGGAACAGTGTGCAGGGACCAGTGGTGGGCAAGCACAGCCATGGAAGTATGTTTATCTGTAGTTATGCAATTGAGGGAAAAAACACAGTTAAAAAAAACCTTTAATAAGGCTGAAAGCAGCCTTCCAGATTCTGTGGCCTTTGCATACAATGTTAATATTTACACAAAAATTAATATGCAGAACCTTTAGTTTGGACCAGCATTTCCTCTGGAGACAGTATATTTTTGTGAGGGTGTCATTTAGCAGGTCCAAGTTCATTCTCAGTCAGCTGCAGGCTGGCGCTGAGCATGTTTAGCAGTACTTCACAGTAACGACTGTGGGAGGAAGTGTAGAGGCTGCATGCACTCTCTGCACACCCTCCCAATCTACACCATTTTCACTGCGACTCAGTTGTGCTTAGGGAGACGGTGCTTGAATTTTGAATTCTGGGTACAGTGAATCCACACTACATACTAAGATGAATATTTTTAAATAAACAATTTCTTTTGCTTCATGCTAGTAAAGAATAAAAATGTAGAAACACTTAGCAGGTTAAAATGAAGGATTTTTTGCTTCTAAAATGTGCTTATCTATTTACTCAACAGAGGAAATTCAGGTCATTTCCTCTGTGCCTGTCCAAGCCAATTATGTCTCATCTCATCAGAAACAAATATGAGTGACAGGAAATTATGCCCTAACACTGGCTAATTTCTGTATGCAGAATGAAGTGTGGAGAATGGCTCCACCCCATACAAGCAAAACTGCTCACGTATTTCATGCTGCCATTGTTAAACACAACCCCCTTTCCCCAAAGCTGTCTAATTTGTGTCTAATGTCATTTTTCTACCACACACTTGATTTTGACTTGGAATCAATAATTTCACTGAGATTTTGTCTCTCAGACATGACAACATGTTGTCTGTTTATTAATAAAGCCAATTACAGTTATTAACAGGAAGAAACACAAAACAGTCCCTAGGTTAAGATAGAGGAACTAGTAGCATGGCAACTGTAGCTATGACCAGAATATTGCTAGTTCATGTTCTAGGAGAAGCTCGGTGTCTGACACTTTTTGATAAGCAGATTGTTAATATATAAAATAATTTTTAAGGCTATAAGATAACCTTTTTAGCTTTATCTCTGATCTGTATCACAACAGTTTAAATAAATCCACAGGTTACCAAACACTGAGAAATTATAGTACAGCTGGGGACAGGCCACACACAATCATAGTCAGGTGCTGACAGCATCACTGTAAAGTTTCTTTTAGCAGTGTTGTCACAAGGTTAATCACATATGCCCTCATTAACTGCTGAATACATCATTACGCCGTTAATTGTAATTCTAAATATTTCCTGAACATTACACATAGTTTGTGGGCAAACACACCTGTCAAGAGACTGGCACATCATATCACATGTGACTGGTTGGTGTTCTGCACATTGTAGTTGGAAAAGCTCATGCACTGCTGATGGTTGTTGTGCAAGGTGCTCGATGGAGCAAGCAGGAAAAAGGCAGCAGGTTTTTGCGGTGACGGCTGGTGTTTCCCTCTCTACCCCGCTCCCCATTCCACCCCATGTCAGATGTACATCCAGACGACCACACTGACCATCTCGGTGAGCCTCAGCGCCTCTGTCTCACTGGGAATGCTCTACATGCCCAAGGTGTACGTCGTGCTTTTCCACCCAGAGCAGAATGTGCCCAAGCGCGCCCGTAGCCTGAAGGCCGTGGTCACGGCCGCCACCATGTCTAACAAATTCAACCCCCGGGGGAGCCTGCGGCCCAATGGGGAGGCCAAGACAGAGCTATGCGAGAGTCTGGAGACACAAGGTGAGTTTACAAGGCTCATAAGGGGTGAGGGTGATTCTACTAGTGTCCTCTCCTTTCCCTGACCAGAACCATGAGACTTCGTAAATAAAGCCCTAAATTAGGAGAGGTTTATACACTGCTTTGGGAGGCACCTCTACATCCTACTGTGCTTTCAGAACAGAGCACCTGTATTCATTTGACTGTTGTTATTACTAGATTACTAGATCCTATGATCTAGATCCTATGACAAAGTGATATTTAGAAATGTTGCACAATGCATGTGTGAAAAAGAACAGGACAAACTCATTGGGTGAGAACAGGCTGAGCCTACAGTAACTGGTAAGACACACTGTAGTCAAGACCATTCTAATTGTACAGCACGATAAAAGTGGTGGTAATTGTCACCTGTTATGTAACATTTCAGTCATGTACTTAATGTAAAAATGCTTTATACATGTGTTCTTTATACATGTGTTCTTTATACATGTTCCTCAAGCAGCAACATGTGGATCCTCAAGAATCTATGAAAACCTTATAAAAATTGTTAAACCACACATTTTATGAAGCTTCCTTGAAGCACACAAAACATGCCGAGAAACAAAAAAGGACATTGAAATTGAAGAGATAAAACAGCCTGGTATTGTTTGTTTTTCTTTTAATTCAATACGTCTCTTCTTGTTTTCAGTTAGCATGCATCTTTATGTATAGACGTATTCTGTAATTAATATGGAATAGGACGTATTTCTTGAACTTTGAGTTTATTCTCTTTATTGTCTGTATGTTCTTTGTTGCACAGTGTAGTTACTGCCAGACAGGACACATATTACACAGGGCTTATCACTTGCTACTGCAGATAGATCTTAACATGAAAGGTATACGCATAAACAGACTTGTGTTAGTCAGTTAATTCAGATTCTGAATAAACACATTATGGAATGTATAGTCCTTAACTGCTTATAAGATGTTTACATGCAGAAGAAATAAGATATATGTGCAGAAGGGTTCTACCTTTAACTTCCTGGTCCTTAATACCACATAAGTACACATGAAGACATAAACAAAGTGGATTTTACCAAACCACCAAATTTTCCAAAGTTTTATTGAGCTAAATATTACTGTTTCCAGACATTTTCTGATCATTGACTAAATCTATTACACCAAAAGCTCAGCTCAGATACTGACCCACAGACACCCATGTGACTGAACTCAAAATGCCAGTGTACAGACACATTTTTAAGTGATGTCTCTGTTGTAAGCAAAGCCACTTGGTTAGTACTGTGTATTTTCGATAATGTGTGTATGATAAAAAAAATTGAACCTCGTTTTATTGTAAGTTTGTGTATGTGCGTGTGTGTGTGTGTGTTTTTTTGGCAGGTAAAACTTTTCCCTAATTAGTTGCTGTGAAGAGGTGGTGTTTATGCCTGCCATCTTGTTAACCTTTTAGTACTGGAGTGGTCATACTGACAGCTAACCACCGAATTTGCATGGAGCAGTTAATGGTGGGGGTGGTTTGTTTTTTTAACCAATTTTATTTAACTTACAGTCCTTTCCCTAAATACACCACCATTCTCAGGCCTGTCTGACAGCTGGGAAGCCACCCATCTGTAGGCCTTGTTGTCAAAGGGGAAGATGACATCAAAGTGGACCTACACTCAGGCATGACTGATAACTACTTTCGCCCCATAATTTGCTTCCCATATTGGCAAACTGAGTAATGTTCTCTAATAAGGCATGCAGCTGTACTAAGTGGAGTGAGAGAAAGACAGATGGGATTGCAGGTTTAGTTTTTTTTTTCCCCTATGCATACATATTTAAATAAGGTTCATTTATCACTGCCAACCATGGCTGGGACACAGGCAGGATATTTTAAATGCCCCCCATGTGCCCTCCTTTTTTTACCTTTCACAGACAGTTCACTGAGATTCACATACATTGAGTTGCCCAGCCAGCCAGCACAGGACATGGTGATTGGTGGCGTTGTGGCAATGTGCCAGTGTAGCGCTTCTGATTATGGGAAGCTCAGGTTGGATTTTTTTGCCTTGACAGCCTCCCTCCACACCCCCACCCCCACTATTTACCTTCCCTGTCCTGTCACTCGAGTGCTTCTTATTTCTCATTGTTATTAGAAGTGTGGGTACCCACATGTCGTCACCTGCTGTAAGGCAGAGACCAGCCTGAAGCATTGTGGGAAATATCATACATCTTGTCCTGTAAACTGTAACATTTAAGAGCTGTTTAATTAACAATTACATTTTTCCCCTGTTAAACACTCCTTGCTTGTGGCTCCTCCAACTGTATCTACATTTTGGAATGGATAAAAGAGAACAAAACCTTTATTCTATAGCACAACCATGTGACAGATGTGACAAAAATAAAAAATGTGTTTTATCCCCTGAAATTTGTGTCCCTTTTGCCCATGCCAATGTTCTACTTGTACTCAACAGAGCAGAAAAATGTTAACTCAGAATTTTGAAATCTCAGCATCCAAGTAAACTGCCTGCCTTAGGTTCACCTCGAGGGTTTGTCACATGATGAGTGCATGTTTTCGGAACCCCTCCCAGCACGCTAATTCTCCCTGTGTCCCACTCTCTTTCCTCAGCCACGAAGCAGACCTACATCAGCTACAGCAACCATGCCATCTAGGAGAAGAGGACTCCGATATCCCCTTCTTCCCTGTTGGGGGGGAGGGGGGCTTGACATTGTCCGCAGGGGCGCATCCATGCCAAAGTGCGGCACTGGGAAAGCGGGGTGGGTTGACACACTAGACAAGTCAGAGAACACTGAAAAAAGAAAACAATTTTTAGAAAGTAAAGTGGATTTTCAAGGGACTTGGCACGGCAGACTTACAACTTAAAGTGATTCAGGGAATGTACTTGTGGGCCAAATGCAGGTGCAGCAGTGACGTCCTGATGACTGCCAGTGAGAGGTGGTTGTCACGTCTCCAGGGAAATGGCGTGATGGCAGAGGGACCTGGCATTTGCTTTCTGAAGTCCATTACTTCTTTTTATCATTGTCATGAGATCTTAGCTGATACTGAAAAGCTTTTTTATTTATTTTGTACAAGTGGTGTGTAATTCATTTAAAAATTCGTTTTTACAGTTGTTCAGTGTTGTATTTTGCCTCTTGTATGAATAGCAAATATTTCTGCTTCCTGTCTTTTAAGTCAAAAATCTGAAATCCTTGGTTAACTGGTCCATTGTAATGTTTGTTTAAGTGTTAATTTGCTTTTTGTTTTTTGTTGATTATTTTCTACATTTTAAGCCATGTGGACATTTGAAAAGTGAAGTATTATTTTTAAAAATAAAAGCAGTTTAATTTTTGCCAGTACCCAAACACAATATGCAGAACCCATTCAGGTATTTCCTTTTCTACGAAAGCAAAGATGTCCTTCATTTTATTTGTTGCATTTTAAAAATAATCTGGCAACTTGCAAAAATGTATGAATATCAACAGGTAATTTTTTTGAACTGTCTAAACACCCAAAAAAAAGACTAATGGTAAGATATTGTTTCTGGTTTTGTGTGAAACGTGACTGTGATGATGACACAGTTCAGCGCTGACTCGACATTTTGTTTTGGGGGTGGAGCATGCCTGTCCAAACTCACTGTCTGTGCTGTTTTAAGTGTGCGGAATGAAGAATGCCAGTGGTGTCACTGTGCTAAAGCTGGGACCAAACCAAGCTACTGCTGAAAGCCTCCTGGCCGAGGTCCAGCCCGTCATGTCCTGTGTTTACGACGTCCAGGAGCCAGCGCCACAACCTGCTTTCCTGTGTTCCACCACAGTTAAATCTTATAAACCCAACTGCCGCCCTGTCACTGTACCTAAAGTCTGCAGTCATCTCCATTAAAGTCAGATCTGTGACCATGTTCACACACACCAACAGCATGGAATAGAAAACAGCATTTTTTTTTTCATTGAGACATTTGTTTCACAATGAGTTAATTTATCAAAGTCAACTAAAGAATTTACATGGAAGAAAATCAGGACTAAATGGATTTCTGTCATAGGTGGAGTTCAGTATCATGAACCTTAGGGAGGCTCTTTGATGTCCTACAATGAGCGACTTTGTATATGGCATGCTGTGATAGGTCACAGAAACTGGAGCAGCTACTGTACAAGTATATGGTACATATAAGGATGTGCCAGTTCATCACAGGCAGTGAGCAGGAAAGTAGTAATATTTGTGTTTTTCAAGTGACTCCTGTCTCACTATGTTGGATACTTTTTGAGCTCCAAGGGCTTTTAAGAATCCAAATGGAGGACTGATGAAGAGGAGGTCATAAAATGCAGAGCAAATAAAGCTGTTTCGTTCTTCATTTTCAGCTCAGTCAGATTTTTGCTTGAACACAGGCGGACGCAGTGGTGGAACCAAACTTCGTTTTGTTCTTCTGTTTCCCTGAGTAACTACTGTGTGATTGTTTGTGATGGTGTAAACAATACTTTGCAGCTTTTTACTGGCCCTCGTCCATTTCATCATTTCCAACACTGTCTGGGATGCAAAACAGAGTATGTAACTGCTGACCAAAAGAAATGGCAAGTAAATGTATATTATTCATATGGATCGAAAATGTCTTTATGTATCGAAATATTTAAAAAAGAAAAGACAAATGCAGTGCCTGGATATTTGAATTCTCTATAGATATACTGGAAAAAGTGTCAAGCATGTTCATTTTTTATACAAAAATAATCTTTCTAATAATAAAATAAAAGTTTTGCAAATACAAGGCTTGCGTCCCTTACACAGTAGATGTGTGAACACAATCATTCCTTTAGTATGACTTTACTGAGGTACTGTCTTTATTACGCCCATAATGAAACAAAACTTTGAGGGACTGGGACTGCTTTATGTATAGACATATTTCATTTTCCACCTACTTCACTTACATTAGCTCTGAGTTTTGGCTTGTGCCGTTTTGGGTTGTGTACTTCAGTATATACATGGCAGTGGTAATCTCCTTATGCCCAGTTTACACTGAATTAGTCATTCAGTTACAGCTGATTGAAAATTCCGAGTCACAGACCTGCTGCAAACATTTGCTACCAAAGAATCCAAAACCAAACACCAAACCACCCAACGGGGGGGGGGGGGGGGGGGGGGGGGGGGGGGGGGGGGGGGGGGGGGGGGG
>JABJVR010004638.1:0-14483 GCA_025773905.1 Chitala chitala
ACACTGACCACTGAGACACTGACACACTGTTAGTGAACACACTGACCACTGAGACACTGACACACTGCTAGTGAACATTTTGTTCATGAAAGCAGTTTGCTTTACTAATATAACATGAACAATACAGTTTATGGAAATGTGAACGATGTCCATGTCCCTCCCGGTGAATGATGTCCATGTCCCTCCCGGTGAATGATGTCATTGTCCCTCCCGGTGAATGATGTCTGTGTCCCTCCCAGTTATTAAGCATCTGTCTGTGTATCAATAATTATTATAACTATTATTATAATTTTTTTTAAAAGCAAGTGAAAATCCTTCCAGTGTATTTGTTCAGGTAGCACTTCTGTGAATCAGCACCCTTACTCTGTGTTGCCTGATCTTTTGAGCCTACACTTCTCACACCTGCTATTTTACTTTCCTGACAGGACTGTAGGAAGTGTAAATGGTTCACATTTTTTTTCCTTTTCTTTGGATTGAGGTGAATTTGAATGTTCTCATGATCTCTCCAAGGTTTCTGGCTTTTTGACTTGAATCCACTTCCTTCACCTTCATAGAATTTTGATTTGAATGAACAGCCATGATTTTTGTACAACTTCATGGTCCAAAAGCCACTCTCTCTGGCCAACCAAGCAAGCCAGCAAGAAGATGGCTTCTCTGTCAGAAGTCACTTCATTTGACTCAGCTAAGCTGTGACTGTGACACTACTGTGTGTAAAATGGTGACATGTAGACTTCTGATACATGTCAAAAGAGGTAGAACTGGGGAAACTATCCTGGATTCAGCAGGGACCCATTTTTTAGATGAGTTGTAATGGTTTACAAACAGTGTGCCTTAAAATCCCACGATAAGAATTAAAATTATATAATTGAAAAAGATACTAATCTAGACTCTAATTTCCTCTAAAATTGCCCAGCTGTGTATAAGTAAATGATGCAAAGAGTCTGCTCTCCTGTGAAAGCAGTCAGTTGGTTCTGAGTCCATTGGTAGTTGTGCTGCTAACATGCTACTGTTAGCTAATGACGGGGCTCTGCCCCCCTCATCATGATGGGAGGTGGAGCAAAAGAGTTCTACATACACATGAAGGTGGCTGTCCAGCATCAGGGGCTGCTGTCCCACTGTACTGAGAGAGGAGAGTCAGCCCTGCCAGTGTCCCTCTGAGAATCCCCCTCCCCCCTCTGTGTGGTTTGGACTGGGAGGTAGAAAAGGTCCTGTCCACCTTTCATTTCCTTTCCATCACCACACTTGTGTTTTCCTCTCTGATTTGGAGATGTTTCATTTCCTTTGATATTTATCCCTCTCCTGATTTGCGAATTATGCTTAAATGTTTGTCCACCTTGGGTGTGGCACAGAATTTTGAGTGAAACACTGGAGGGATGATAATGTGCCAAAGTGTGCCAAAGTGTGCTTTTGCAGGAAGCAGAATGTGATATAAAAGGTGTAATTATCTTTTTGTTTAAACATCTCTTGGAATCACTTGGATTTATATAGTAAAAATACTGTAAATCTTTTTTTACATTATGAAAACAGATGAAAAAGGATAAGAGAACATGTTTATGTTTTTATGACTGGAACTGTCATCTGTTTAAATAGTGATAACTAGTTCCAAAGCTTGGAATTATTAGGAATATAAATGCAATTTGAAGTAAGTCTCAGTGAGGTTGACATCCACTTTTCCCTGATAAGAGAAGTGTACCTGTGGGCTCTACAAACAGGTGGAGTGAACACCAGATTGTACCTGTGGCCCTTTGACTGCCTGCCCAGTAGCATGTCTCATGGTTGGTGCCAGGTATACCGTCTCTGACCCAGAATCCTGCACCTTCTGGAAACCGCTTTAGCTAAATCCATTCTTTTTTGTGGACAGGCAATCATATCACACTTTAGGTACCTGACAGATGTTCTTCATTAATCTTTGACTGTTTCTTGTTGTGCAGATCAACACATATGTAATCTCTCATTGCCACGTTCAGTAATTAAAAGATGTTAAGGTTCAGTAATGAAACTGAGGGTCCAATTTCATGCTGCTACCCCTCCAATTATCTGTAAGTTGGCATGGTTTAAAGCCAGTGGGCACAGTGTGGGGTCATGCACTCATACCGGACACGTTCATATCCCGTTGGGTAGGTGTGGAAGCTGCTCCTCTTTTGGAGCTCTGGTATGATTCTGACCTTCTGCACTTGTGCTGAGTCCGACCCCAGGAGCCACCTGGGGTGGGCAGTTTGGGGAAGAAGTGAGCCAGGTGATGTTTCCTTCATTTCAGCTATTTCAGTCAGCTCTCTTAACTGAGAGTTTCACCACTGATTGGTGTTGACATGATAAAGCCTCATTTCCACCCCGTATAACTTCCTAATTAATTCCACTCCTTATCTGAAGCTTTTTGCTAAGTTTGTATTTTACCTCCCCGCCCTTTTTTTTAGTCATAACAATCATTTTTGATCCCTGTCTTTCCTCATTTGTGACCGTACACATTTAATAAGGGGGGGTGTCATATCAGAGGGTCTCCATGGAGCCCCTAGACTCTAACCCAAATTGACATCTTTTTCACATATGATGAAACATCAGTTCGGAAGAATAAAACCAGGAAAAGTGTTTTTTTATTATTATTTTCATTATTTGTTTTTGTTCATGGTTTAGTCATGGGTCAAGACTGACTGACTTATACAGCCATAAATTTATCTTGTGAATCTTGGTTAAAAAACAATACAATAATTAGCAATAATGTATTGCAAAATAGTTTTAAATTCCTGTATCCACTTAAAGATCCCTTTGCGATTTCTTCACCAGAGTAATATTGATTAAGACTTTGCAGAATTCCCCTCGTTGAGTGGCTTATATGCGTTTTGAATGAGATCGAAATGGGTTTAATTTAGGCCTTTTCAACGTGAAGTGGTGGTCCCACAGAAACTCATCTCATTTGCATACCACAAGGCTGGGGTCGTGTGCACGGCACCCTGGGATTGGATTTTTCCATCTTTGAATGGTTCCTATCATTTTCCATCATAAGTGAAAGATGTGTGGACCTTTGATGTGCCTACTTAGAATGCATATGTAGAAGTGTAGTGTAATTCTCGAAGTTACAGTGTGTAATCGAGAGGGGCTTGCAGAAGTGTTTGTTATTATTTTCTATGATGACTGCCTTGGCGAAGATTGTCAGTAAAGCTGTTTAAGAAGAGACAACACCAAAAACATATTACCTAGGTGATGAAGACCATGAATGCAGCAATGAAGGCCACCAGTGAGATGTGTCTGCTCCAGACTAGTGTAAGAATCCGAGTCTTTACATACATTGATATCTTTAAAGGACATGACTGCTGTAGAGAGTACTTGCTCTCCAGAATATGTCTGATGGAGAAGAGGATGTGGTTTTTGTGTCTCTAGCATGTCCTCTTATCCACTGACAACAGCACAGGTATAGAAATCCTAGCTGACTTTGAGCTACATAAATTATAGGAACCCAACGTGAGGAACCTGCTCTCAAGTGAACAACAAGCACCCAAAGTGAATGTCGAGCTCTCAGGTTAGGGACAGACACTCCACACTAATGCCTGTTATGTTTTGAATCCTGGTCACTTGGAGAAGATGAACCTGGCACTAGCTGAGGTTCAGAATACCACTGTGGATAGATGACAATGCAAGACCTCATCTTTCCCCCTTTGCGCACAATCCCACTCTGCTGTCAAGTGAGCTTCCATGTAGCATTAAGCCTTGTTTGCCTCTGCTGGTCTGATCCATGTGGACCGTGGTCCAGTTCTGTGGTGTTGTGCAGGCTGGGACGTAGCTCCAGAGCTGGCTCCCCTCACACACCTGGATGAAAGGAGTGAGCTCTTTCCTTCTCCCCTTGAGCTCATGTCATGGCCATGACTTCACTTTCAGCTTTCAGTGACCACAGACCAGTTAGAGTCACTATCCCGATTACAACTCTGTGCTTTGATAGCATGTTCAAATTAGCATTTCAAAAGTTTTCTTGCATGTTTGAGCTTTACTTTGCATTATTTATTGATTGGGTTTTGACTTGCTTGGGCTGACTTAATTCTTGTCCCAGATAAGAGTGCTCAGTAACAGGGACTGCAGACTGTGCTGCAGTGTGACAGATTTAGCGAGGGTAATGTAGCCTTCACTACTCAAATTTTAGGGTAAATAAAGCATATCCCCTGTCCTCTCTGTGCAGAGAAGGTTCAGGGATGAAATATGAGTCTGTTTAGTGCTGCTCGACAGAGGGCACCCACAGAGGGGAGGGGTCACAGAGTTGCTAATGGAAACAGTCAATAGAAATCTGGTGCTCCAGGAATGTATGTTCATTAGATGTGGGTCTCCTTGGCCTGTGTGTGAAACAGGATGTAGCTGTGTTTTACATGCTTATGTGTGTGCTGTGCATGCTTGTGTTCGCAGCTGGCTAAACCCCTATATGGACCTGTTTGTCTCTCTGTAGAGATCTTTGGCAAGTCTAACTGGTAACCACATCCTCGTTCCTCACTCAGCTTCACTCTCCTTGACCCCTCCTCCATCCTGCTCTCTGTATCATTCTCTATCTGCCTTTATAGCCTCTTCAAATCAATACTCGCCACACTCACAAGCTAGTCCACTATCTGCACTGTACTTACCATCCGGTATTGATCCAGTTGGGCTCGGACTGTGGCCCAGTGCTTGTTCTTGCCAAGATAAGCAGCGTGAGGGATGGTGGTTCTGTATTCCCCTTCTCTTGTTCAGCAGTACAGCCAGAAGAAGCCACCTAACCATAGGCTTGCAAAGCACAATTAGGTCACAGACATGCCCACCTTTACAGATAAATCTGCTATGTGCACACTTGGGACTGGGATGCCTTTAGAGACCTTGGCAGTAGGGCTGGAGATTTATGGGGCAGCTGCACTTCCAGACGGCCACGCTGACAATTCCGATTTTGTGTGCTGTAGCTGCTATATTGAGATTATGGCTGATACATCAATGACTAGAAAGTTCCTGAAAGCTCTGCTGCTGCTTTTCTCTTCCTTCAGTTACCCAGAACTGCCTTTATAAAACATGCCCTCCTCTGAACTCTTCTGGTCACACTTTCAAACTGTGGCAGTGTCATTGTCTGCCTTCTGGTGGTCTGGATCACCTGTAAAAACCTCTGACTGAGATTAAACTTTTGGGTCAGAGTTAAAGATAAAAATCACTCAGTTTTCAAAAGAGCAACATTCAGTGTCCTTCCAGTTTATCACAGGCATGCTATCACTGAGTCCAGGTTCACCGTCTCCATGCAAGTGTGTTCATCCTACCACAATGACCTCACCCAGCTGCGTCCTGTTTTCTGAAAGTCACCCAGCTCTGTTGTGATGAGTCCTGTTTTCTAAAGGCCACCGAGATGTGTTGGGATAAGTCCTGTTCTGTGAAAGTCACCCAGCTGTGTTGTGATGAGTAATGTTCTGTGAAGGTTAGCTTCCTGTATAGTGATAAGTCCCATTCTGTGAAGGTCACCCAGCTATGTCATGATGAGTCCTGTTCTATGAAGGTTAGCTTCCTGTGTAGTGATGATTCCTATTTTGTTAAGGAAGATAAATGTCTTAGCCCCTGCCCCTATCGGCACACCTTACAGATCAGCAACAGTCCAGTAAGAGATGTGTTCCTTTACTGGAGAAGATAAATGTGGTCACACGTCAATAGAATGGAGCTTATCTTTTTGGTGGGATGGAAAGGCTGGGCTTCCCGCCAGGCGCTATCTTCAGCACTGAGAAATAAAAACTGAACTGCTTGTCAGTGGTGTCCCATGCGTGTCCCATGCGTGTCCCATTACAAAGGGGGGCATCTGTGCCACACACTCTTATCTGTGTTACAGAGGAGTCGAGCGTGTGCTGACTGGTCTGGTCCCTGTCCACACCACGTCACCATAGATGTACCTCTGCCTTTCCCGCTGGCTTTATGTGGGAAATTTCCTGACAAGCAGTTTTCTTTCACATGTGGTTTTCTCCTTTTGTTTTTTGAATTCCTTTGGCAGACTGTGGTGGCTCGTGCTGACGTCTCACTGCTGATGTCTCACTGCTGACGTCTCACACGTCCTAATGTGGCTCACACGCATTAGCCTGTAGTGTCTGTGTGTTTATGGTGCTACATCCCATACCTGACATTGATGTGTAATCCATGTGTCTGAGTGCTTCATCAGCTACAGCGTTCAGTCTGCTCCTCTTCATCAGCTCGAGCCTTCAGTCTGCACCTCTTCATCAGCTCGAGCCTTCAGTCTGCTCTCTTCATCAGCTCGAGCCTTTAGTCTGCTCCTCTCATAAACAGCATGCGTGTCTGCTGTCGCACTCCACACCTCACAGTAATCAGTGCGCACCACACCTACACTGCAATTACGGCTCTTTAGCCGTGCTTCAGGAAGGAAATAGGTACCTTGTTTGTACCATACAAAATATATGTCAAAACATGCATCATGTACAAATGAACACTGCTGTTCTGGAAGGTGCCACTCTCTGTCAACAGAGGGCAATTTTCTTGCTGTAGAACACAGAGTGTGCTCGAAGAAACAGCTCTTGGCTGATCAGGGGTTGAAAAACATCTCATTTTCATGTTTTTGGCCAGGACAATTTGACTTTTCCTTGGAGGACTGATTTATTTTTTTCAGACAGAATATGCTTTGTGTGTGTGTGTGTGTGTGTGTGTGTGTGTGTGTGTGTGTGTGTGAGAGCATGCAGATGTGTGTATTTGTGTTTATTTCTGTCCTGCCAAACCCATGATCTTCTCTCACGTCTGTCATGCAGGCTGATCTCATTCATATCACCATTTTCTTGTGTCATGCAGGTGACAGTGTAATGATGTGTATTTTACAATAATGCAGTTTTGTTTGACAATAAAAATGGTTCTGTTTGACGATATGACTGTTCCATTTGAAGACAGGACAGTTTAGTTTGAAGACAAAACAGTTCTGTTTGAAGACACAACTGGTCCATTTGAAGGCAGGAGAGTTCAGTTTGAAGACAGAACTGGTCCATTTGAAGATAGGAGAGTTCTGTTTGAAAACAGGGCAGTTCTGTTTGAAAACAGGATAGTTTCGTTTGAAGATAGTGCCACAATGGGATCCTTAAAACAACAGCATGATGCAGGTCCCCTGTTGATGTGCTGCAGTTCAGATGCAGGAAGCTCTGAAGTTTTCTTCTTCATTTTATTATTATTTATAGTATTACACACACACACATACAGACACACACGTATATCTTGATGTTGTGGCAGGATCAGTGATGTGGAACGGACTTTGATGTTGCCACGGTATTCTGATTACTATCGTTTTGACTGGGCACCTCAAAGACACGCCTCGTTTTTTTATCATCATCTGAACCGCTTGACATTTAAACGTTCATGCAGAGGGAGAGAGCCTCTCCATTTCGCCTGCCCATGTGTTTATTTTTTGGTTATTACTTTATTTTGAGTGTAACTGTGGAGAATTCCCTGACATTGTGCCATTTTCTCCCAATATTAGCTTAACCTTTTGGCGTCATACAAACAAGCAGCACTTGCATGCAGATGTGGTGAGTGAAAATTCTGTAAACAACCGGCGAGATGGCCTTCATAGAACCACGCAGTACCGACTGATGGTGATGATGAAGATGTTAGAAAAGAATATGTGGAAACAAGGTAAAATGTGTTGGCTTTGTGGAATGTGCTGCTGATGATCATGGTTTAGATGAAGGCCTAGACTAAAAGGAAACACACTGATAACAGACTGCTGTTTGTCTACGAGTGTGTGTAGACGTTGTAACCCAGCAAACGCCTCTCCTGCTCATTTTCTCATATCCTCTATCTCTCTAACCCCTTGTGATTGTGTAAGCTCCATTTCACACTCTTGCTTTTCTTCTAAAGAGCGTTCAGTTGTGCCTCCTTAACTCATGGCATTGGGCTGTTCTCTATCTGGTCCCACTACCTGGTATCATAGCCACTTAGATGCTAGCTGGAAAGACTGCCAACTGGCAGGACCCAAACACCTGATGAGACTGGCAGGACCCAAACACCTGATGAGACTGGCAGGACCCAAACACCTGATGAGAGTGGCAGGACCCAAACACCCGATGAGACTGGCAGGACCCAAACACCCGATGAGAGTGGCAGGACCCAAACACCTGATGAGACTGGCAGGACCCAAACACCCGATGAGAGTGGCAGGACCCAAACACCCGATGAGAGTGGCAGGACCCAAACACCCGATGAGAGTGGCAGGACCCAAACACCTGATGAGAGTGGCAGGACCCAAACACCTGATGAGAGTGGCAGGACCCAAACACCTGATGAGACTGGCAGGACCCAAACACCTGATGAGACTGGCAGGACCCAAACACCTGATGAGAGTGCCCCGCAGGCTTGTTACAGCGGTCTTTTTGAGACAGGATGAACTTTCTGTCTCCTTACTTTTCTCCATTTTCAACACTATTCTCTTGTTCTTTGCATTTTTTTCTGTCCTCCTCATTTTATGTGTTCTACTCAAAACAGTCCCTTACTACTTTTCCTCCCTGGATGGGGGTGTGGGGGGGTTTAAAGGAGAAAAGAATGGCAATATTACATATATAATAACAACAGTCAGTCAAAGAGTTTGAGTAAAATGTCACAGACACAGCTGAGATCATCAGTGTCCATTAGGTAACCTGTGTGTTTAACACATTATTTAATGAATTAATTCTCCAACACCGTGTTTGTACAGTTTAGCCGTGTTAGTGAGTTGCACGGTACTCCAGTTTGTGGGCAGTGTTTGTGAGATTAAAACAAAAATAGGCTTTAGCTGTAGGAAAAGTTTATGACAAAATATTAAAACCACAAATGTGCAGAAATTAGACTAAAAGTATCTGCATGAACCAGAAAACAAATTAAAGAAACACAGCAAAATAGCAGTGAGTGTGCAGTCCTGCATGGGGACGTGAGAGAATCCAGTTACAGTGCACACTAAACAGGAGAGAGGAAACTCTTATTCTCTTATCTTGTCTAATAGGCAAGTGTTTCTGCTTGTTTCTGGCTTCAGTTATTGTGAATGATGCTTGGGGTGAGGACAGTGTGCACATGTGATTGTGTGCACGCGTGATTGTGTGTGTGTGTGTGTGTGTGTGTGTGTGTGTGTGTGTGTGTGTGATAAGCTGGCTGCCTGTCCAGAGTGTTTCTTGTCTTCCACCCTATGTTCCCATACATACTGTTGTCCATTATTAAAGTTCCTGAACTTGAAAGCTGAAGTGCTTTGAACACACAAGGTGACTCATTATTAAAGGGAAATAAATACACCCACAATCAAAAGGAATTCTGACATACATGCCAAAAACAGAACATACAACACGGGTGTCCTTTATTTGTACTGAGTGGGTTTGGAGCATTTGGAGCCCTTTACTGTACAGCCCAGACAAAGACACTTATTTTAGCTGCGCTTGTCAAATGGGTTCAGTGCTCTTTGTTCTTGTCATTTTAAGTCAGTAGTGGTCAGAAAGGATTTTCCAAACATATGAAAAACAGTTGGTGAATAGCAGAGCAGTACATGTGTGCATCTGAGCGATTCTGTTTGACTGGCAGTGTATAATAAGCATTCTGAATATTGTGGGGACTGCTGAGGAGTTGTCAGCTTCTTTACCATGATTAGAGCTTCACAGCTGATGTACCAGCACGGTCTGCAGGATTGGGAGGGGTTAGGCTTTGCAGTCTCAGAGCAGGGCGGGCGGGGTCAGGCGGGGTGGCTAGGGGGGTACAGTGGGCCAGGGCTGTGTATCACAGCTGCTGATGCCCACAGTTGATAAGAATTTTCTCTTGGGCAGACATGCTGGCTGCCCTGATAAGCACATTCTCAAGGTACTGCAGAGGGTGGGATTGTGTGCATTTCCATTCCAGTCAGTTCATGCGGATCGTGCATGAAAGAGGAGTCATGTTTGTCTGACAGTCCAACAGCTGCGCTCCGCCCCACTGCTCCAGCACAAAGGGAAGGTGATCTGGTATTCCTTCAGGCAGTGGGGCTTCTCCAAACCTCATGTTTACTGCATTGGAAATTAGCACCTGACCTACACTGTCCGCTTTTGCATGAAAAACGATTTTGTTCTGAGGCAAAAACTATGGAACCTGGCAGCCGGTGCTGCTGCAGGGGACAGAGGGATTTCATGTTTTAGTCTGAGTTATGGAAATGCTGTTGTACCTTGGAGCAGGTAAAGCACATGGCTATATTGATATATGGCTTGATGAACAGTTGTAAACTGTCAGCATCGATGTGGGTAATGTGTGTGTGTGTGTGTGTGTGTGTGTGTGTGTGTGTGTGTGTGTGTGTGTGTATGCAATGAGGAAGCGTGGAGGGCGTGTCAGGACTAAGGGCTTAACACCAGTTGACGCCATGGGCACCAACCACAGACAGGCCTGAAGTGCCTATTGCCCTTGCCCCTCCCTGCATGTCAGTGTGGCCCCTACAGTGCCGTCGTACTGATGCAATGTCAGTTATTGCTGTTCACACCTCAGCGTGGACACATCGGATCATCAAACACATCTCAAACATCTAGCCATTATGTCCACATGCACGTTTTATTCATTCACCAGCAGTTCATGGACCGACACCAGAACAATTTTTTATTTAGTGTAACGGCAATAATGTGTAGTGACAGCATTGCTACTGATGTTGGGAGGTGCAAGTGACTAGCAGAGCCCATTCACTGTCTGACCTGGGGCACTGGCTCATGAGCCAGTGTGGTGACACTGACGGGGCTGGATGTGTGTAGAGTCCTGGGACAAACAGGACTGTGGCTTCTTACTGACCAACGGCCTACTTCTGTCCCCCCACAGTGGACGATGACTTCCTGGGACTGGGGGAGCTGCCAGAGGCCTTCCCATCTGACCCCCCGGAGCCCCTTCCTCACTTCCTAATGGAGCCTGACGATGCTTATATCGTTAAAAACAAGCCTGTCAACCTGTACTGCAAAGCCACGCCTGCCACACAGATATACTTCAAGTGCAACAGTGAGTGGGTCCATCAGAAGGACCACACAGTGGAGGAGCGTGTGGACGAAACATCCGGTGAGTGTGTGTGTGTGTGTGTGTGTGTGTGTGTGTGTGTGTGTGTGTGTGTGTGTGTGTGTGTGTGTGTGTGTGTGTTATGTTAGGTTATTTTCATTGGAGTTAAATGTTTTTTAAATTTCAATGTAATACTTTTATGTATTTTTTCAACACTAAAATCTTTAATATTCATCACCAGGTAGCTACTCCGGTAAACACATCTGACAGCTCTTCCTGCTGTCTTTCTGCTGATCCTCTCTCTTCCTCTCTGCCAACTTTTACATTTCCTTCTGACTCTGAAATTTCCAACCTTATCTTGAAATCTAAACCCTCTGCATGTCCAATTGATGGTTTACCAACATTGCTGGTTAAAATATATCTTCATTTATCTCCCTTATTACTTGTATTATTCACTCATAAACCTGCTGCTAACTCCAATTTTGAAAAAACCCAGTGCTAATGTTAATAATCTCAATTTCCATCCAATTTCAAACCTTCCTTTTATTGTAAACATTCAGGAAAAGGTAGTCACCTCACAAGTTTGTGCTCACCTTGAAAACAACAAACAATTTTAGTTATTTCAGTCTGGGTTTTGTCCTAAACATAGCACGAGAACTGCCCTGGTAAAAGTCACAAATGATCTCTTGCTGGCTGCTGATGTGGGACTCCTGTCTATTCTTGTCCTAAAAAAATAAACTTTGTTCGCAGTCACCTCCTATTAATTGCAGTGTTCCACAAGGTTCTGTTCTAGGCCCTCTTTTTTTCTCTCATTTATTGTCTTCCTCTTGGTAATATTTTCAGGAAATTTGGTATTTACTTATATTGCTATGCTGACAATACACAACTTTATCTATCTATGAAGCTGATTCTGCTTTTTCCACCTTCTCGTCTTACTACACGCTTGTCTGAAATAAAAAGTTGGTTTTCCTCAAATTTTCTAAACCTGAATAGCAGTAAAACTGAGGCTCTTCTAATAGGTACTAAATCTAATCTTTCTAGGCTTAATAATTTCTCCCTTTGTGTTGATGACTCCATAGTTTCCATGTCCCCTCAGGTTAATAACCTAGGGATTACTTTTGACAGTACCCTATGCTTTAAATCCCATATTAATAGTGTCTCTTGGTAATGTTTTTCTTTCATCTCCATAATATTGCATGTCTCCATCCCTCTCTCACTCTGCACTCTGCTGCTTTTCTTACCAATGCCTTGGTTACCTCTCATATTGAAATTATTGCAACTTACTCTTTTCTGGCCTTCCTCAAAAGCTTCTCTATAAACTGCAAATAATTTAAAAATTTGGATAATCACAGCATCCCTCCAACCAGAGCCGGCCCTGGGCATCGGCCTTCTAAGCAAAGGCTAGGATTCATCGATAGGGCCGCCGTCCGTCGATAGGGGTACCACTGGTATGATCAGAGCAATTGGTGGTGGAATTGGTTGCAATGAAAGGCTTTAAAGTGTAATGCCATAAAAATGTTGCATCTTACCTTTAAAGCTTTCCATAATCTCGTGCCACTCTAACTCTCAGAACTTGTATGGATCTATGCTCCTTCTCGCACTCTCCGATCCTCCTCATCTGGGCTACTTATTTCTCCTCCTGCCCGCTTGACCACCATTTTTGAGCCTTCAGCCGTACCGCTCCCCGTCTTTGGAGTTCTCTGCCTGATTCTATTCGCGACACACACTGCCAGGCCACATATAAATTAAGACCACTCTCTGCGTTTCCTTGTCATTCTTGATCATGCTTATATTGAATTTTATCCAAGTATTGTGATGTTTGTTGTATATTATGTTGTTTCTTTTCTGTACAGCCACCTTGAGTGCTGGAAAGGGGCCCTTTAATAAATTTAATGTATTGCTGTTATTTTGGTTATTGTTATGTGTGGAACCCCCCGCTCAAACACGTAAACACGTTTCAGTTCAGCTGGCAGTTCTTAGCCCCATTGTAGAACAGAGAGAAGGAGATGGGTATGAGTAAGGAGGACACAATCACAGCTTGTTCTGTTGCATGGGAACATCAGTGTAATGTCTGTTTTCAGAAGTTTTTCAAAATTATTCCCCATTATAACAGTGTCACCCAAATGTACACACACTGCCTCTCAATGAATCACACACACACACACACACACACACAGCCTTTTATACAGACACACACACAGAGGCACACGCGCACATACATACACACAGGCACGTACACATAGAGGTGTGCACTTGCACATATACACATAGCTTTTCTTTGAGACACACACAGCCTTTCCTTCTGACACACCCACACACAGAGGTGTGTGTACATACACACAGTCACACACACATCCTTTTGTTCAGAAATACATGCACACACAGAGACACGCACACACAAACATACTCCCCAGCTCAATGAAAGAGATGAGTATGTTGGGACAACACTGAACAGTAATGAGTGCGCATTTCTTCCGCGCTTCCTGAGGGGCTCAGTGGGGCCTGTCATGGTGGCTCAGCACGGCACCGCTGAAGTCCACTTGGCGGTCCATGCTGTCACTGTTTATTCCTTTTGTGTGTGCTGGTCTGGGGACGTCATTACTGAACCCACACAGGGACCCACGCAAGCTTGATGTTCGTCACGGCTCTGACCGCAGTTGTCTCCTGCACCTCTCCTCAAGCGTGGCAGAAGTGGTGCAGCGTGACAGAGGGGAGGGTGACAAAGGGCTTTGCGCACTGCTGTTTCTACTGAAAGCTCAAAGCAGAGCATAGTGCTCCTCTGTGCAGGTGTCAGCTCCCTGTGCTGGGGGAGGGGGGGATGCTGACCCTCCCTCTGTCCTGCCAAACTATCACCCTTCTCCTTATCTGTTGTGTCCCACTTTCAAACTTATTCCTTTTCTTCATCCCTTATTCATTTATTTTTAGTCTTAGTTTCTTGTCTCCCACTGCCCACACACACACACACACACACACACACACACACACACAAAACAGTGGCCTGTTTAGTTCAGGACTTAGTTGAGGGGTGCTTTGTAAACTTTTAACCAGGAAGGATCTTGCACTAACACAACAGAATCTGCTCATGGTGTGCTGCTAACTGCGCTAACACAACAGAATCTGCTCATGGTGTGCTGCTAACTGTGCTAACACAACAGAATCTGCTCATGGTATGCTGCTAACTGTGCTAAAACAACAGAATCTGCTCATGGTGTGCTGCTAACTGTGCTAACACAACAGAATCTGCTCATGGTGTGCTGCTAACTGTGCTAAAACAGCACAATCTGCTCATGGTGTGCTGCTAACTGCGCTAAAACAGCACAATCTGCTCATGGTGTGCTGCTAACTGCACTAACACAACAGAATCTGCTCATGGTGTGCTGCTAACTGCGCTAACACAACAGAATCTGCTCATGGTGTGCTGCTAACTGCACTAACACAACAGAATCTGCTCATGGTGTGCTGCTAACTGCGCTAACACAACAGAATCTGCTCATGGTGTGCTGCTAACTGCACTAACACAACAGAATCTGCTCATGGTGTGCTGCTAACTGCGCTAACAC
>JABJVR010004639.1:0-14483 GCA_025773905.1 Chitala chitala
GGAGCCCATCCCAGAGCACATAGGGCGTAGGGCAGGGGACACCCAGGGCGGGGCGCCAACCCACCACAGGGCACACATAAAACCCACAATGTATCTTTTAGTTAAAAAGAATATTTTGTTTGCATTAAATATTACAGTTGCAGTAATTACTGTGATGTCAAGTTTTGTTTCAGTGTACTGATGTAATTTGTTGCTTCACAGCCCCGGTTACATAGATGCTGCTTGAAGTTTACCTTTTTCTGGTCTGTCTGTTTCACTGCTGGGTTAAATGAACATTTGTTGGGTGTTCTCTTAAAAGGCCACAAGCTGTCGATCTGTACAGACTTGTTTTTACAGCTGTATTATTACACCATTTTACTGTTAAACTTTGCAGTGCTGTTGTGAGCTGAGTTGTGTCGATCACGCTTGAGGACCTGCGGGATGCTCTACCCGCAGAAGTGTGTAGTGTTAGTGCCTGACATGAGAAGTGAGTCGTGTTTCATACGTGTTGGGTTCCTCTCTCATGAAGCCAACATCACTGGGCTGTGCCAGGCGATCATGTAATCTACGCTTTGAAAGGATAGGACACACTTTCACACACCGCCCCTACAAGCTTATTGTTTTTTGTGTCATTGATGGTTTTTCAGGCCATGGCATCGGGGGAGCTTGCATGGTGCTCGCTGTAATAGGTGGGACTGCAGTGTCTTCAGCTGAAACGGTTCAAAGGCCCTTTGCTATAACTTGTGTTATGCCGATTATGTGCCCATTTTATAAGTGGTATTTACTTCAACAGAAACAAGCGGTTCTGTTGTGTGCCTTTGCTAAAGGGAAGACAGGGACATGATAACAGAGGGTCAGGCTTTTCAAAATCATGAAACACTGTTTGTAATGCAAATAAAGGTCTTTTGAAAGTAGGTTAATTATTTGAATGAGAGAAGTGTAGTGTACAGCCATTATTCATTAACATGCCTCGCATATGTCTAGTACCTGAACATACAGGTATTATATTCCTCCATGTTTTATTTTTGTTCCTTATCTTGTTTCTGGGTAATGCACAGTAGCACATGGAGGGAGGAGAACAGATAAGGAAACTTGTGCTGCAGCCTCTGAGCAGCAGACGGCTGCTCGTCGTGAGGTGGAGGCTGCTGGGACGTAGCTTTTTTTTACTGTGCCTTTCATACCACACGCCATGTTTGTTATATGCCTTCCCAGTGACATTTAGTATGTTGTGCTGTAGTGTCTTTTGGAGAGAGGTATGTTGCCACTAATATGCATATTAATTATACGAGGACTTCAGAGATAGTGCTATCTGCTCCTTGAACGGGTAACGATGGCACGCTGTCACTGCCTCCTCCACCTCCTCCCTCGATGAGGTCAAAGGTCAGGCTTGGAACGTTTGCCCATTGATGGCAGAAAGGATCCATTATGCAGTCCTGACCCAGCGTTTGTGCCTGTCGACAATGCCACTGCTCGATGAACAAAGTCCTCAAACAGCCTTTCCTTCATCGTCTGCACATCTTATCAGGTGCTGTTGTTCGGAGGACAGAGGGGGAGACAACAGAAAATTCCCCACGGAGATGTACAGAGGCACTTCTTTTTATCAGATGTCCCTCCATCCACTCTCCAGGGTTATCTGAGTCACATGTATGTGTTTCCTGTTTCTTTACAGCAGTCCCTGGCCGTTCCCCCACCACCACCACCACCACCACCATTGTGTCTCCTACATGCTGATGCTCCCCCCAGCCCACCAGAGCAGGGCTGTTCTAATATTAATTTAGCTTCTGTCTCTATTGGCTGCTCAGTGTACAGCTGATGTCCTGACCGGAGGCTCCCACTGTCAGGCGCTCCAGAGGGGGACGGCTGATGGACGGGCAGAGTTTGCACTGAGTCCCATGCCCCTCCATTAGTGCAGCATATCAAAGCTTGCCAATTAGTGCCCACTGAAAATTTCATAATCTTTTCAGGCAATGAGATGGGTGGGGATAAAACAAAGAGAAAACCCAGCCTGAGGTTAATTTCCGATGGCCACGTCGACGAAGCCAGTGGCAGACCTTCAAGTGGCCATGCAGATGGGCTGGCTAGCACAAAGACACCAGCAAATGAAAGTGCTCGGATGTTTATCCGGGTCAGTTGCCTCGGACCCCACCATCCATTCCCAGGGCCCAGGTTTGCGCTGTTGGCCATGTTTAAGTGTCATCTTGGAGACAGCTGGAGACGCCACTCGTGTCGTTACGCCCAATTACAGCACACAAGTGCTGCATTGTCTCAGAACTGTCACAGCTTAAATGCAGTCAAGTCACTTTCTGTTCCTAATTGTGAATTCCCATTAAGCATCGTGGCTTGTTAGTTAGTGACTAGCTGCCTTAATAATAACAAATGGGATGTGGAGAAGTCACTTTTCTTTGTTATTTAAAGTACTTTGTTCCCAGTACTTTAAGGTGAAATTTACTATAAAAAATAAATTAATACTCTAATTATCTTTAAAAATTAGTAACACCATGGTATGTTTTCTGATTTATTTGTGACTTTTAGTTCCCAAGTAGCATAAGTTCTACAGTTAGATTTCTATTTGTCTTCATTATTTCGTTTTTGAATAATGAATCCTTATAGCATATGTTTAATGTATATTTTGCCAGGCAGTTTGTTTTCACATTTTATGTGTCTGTGAAAACAGACAGCTGATGTGTTGGAGCTGTGTAAATCTTTCTGTTTTTGGTCTGCATGTGTGTACGCAGCTCTTTTGCTGCTCTGTGTCACTGATGTATGTCTGTCTGCCCGTTTATCTGTCCGTCTGCCTGTTTGATTGTCCATCTGTCGGCCTGTTCGTCTGTTTGTGTGCCTGTCATCCATCCGTCTGCCTGTTTGTCTGTCTGTCAGTAGTGAATGACTGTACTGTTGCAAAACCTACGGCTCTACACTGTCTCCGCTCAGCACCCTGTTCGCTTGGGTGACTGTTGACCCAACTCTCTACAGACAAACTAATGTTTCCACTTAGCTCAGACAGCACATCACTGTCTCTTCTGTGCCAGTCTCTGACAACATCATCCTGTCCTGTTCCAGCTGTTTATTTACTCCAGATAGTAAAGGCTGGAACACTAAGGGCAGTGCACCTTCATAGAAGATCGAGTTTTCAGTCCTGTGCATCCAGAGGTTCTGAATAAACAGTGCTTCATATTTTGCTTAAAGGTGCTGGAGCTGGGTTTGTTCTGCTCAGCATGCGTAACGGGTTCCTCTGTGTGTTCTGTCCTTGGCACTGCAGTTATGACAGCAGCTGGGGTGTAAAGGGGAAACTGAAAGTTTTTTTTTTTTTTTTTTTTTTTTAATTCTCTTGTTTATGTTGTCTGTGCAGTCCTGATTAGAGACGTGGCACTCTACCTTGCGATTAAAGTGGAGCGAATTAATTGGCATGTCAATCAGGACCGTGGCATCTTCTTTGTTTGGTACAACTGGCGAGGAAAGAGCGAAGAACATCAATTTTTGATCTTGGAAAAATGCTTTGATATTGAAATTATTTTATGCTTCCTTTTCCTTAAAATAAATGATGAACGGAACAGAATTGCTTTGACCTCAATTAATGCATTGCGTTATGTGTGAAGTTAACATTCCAGAAGGTGTAGACAGGCGGGCACACAGGTGGGCTACGGTCGGCGCGGCTGCTGTAGAGTGACACACACAGACTGTCACCTGCTGGGCAGTGGCAGGAATTTGAGCTTATTTTCACTACCATCACAGAGTTATCTGACAGGATCGATACTGCATTCCTGCAACAGGAGTGCTGTGCCTGCTGTCGATACCCCATTCTTGCAACATGAGTGCTGTGCCTGCTGTCCGATACCTCGAGGCTCAGTGTCCGGCCCAGCTAATGCCCAACTCCCATGGTTTTGTCCACCCCTTGTTGTCGGCTTCCTGCTCTTGTCTCATTGAATTCAGAACACTTTCTACATTGGAGTTGAGGTACTGTCTTTGTGACACTGTTGAGACCACTGGCTGAACTCTTCACTTTAGACAACAGTTTTGTAACAAGCAAAAGTATTTGTGGTACCACTACTGCAGCAGTACAAGAAGGCAAAGGTTATGTATGGAGAGGCACTCCTCTCATTTATGTGCTGGTACACTCAACATGTTAAGGACTAAACAGAATATTATCAGCCTTCTTCACAGCAGAACATTAAAGACAGATTTTTATAAATCTTTTTATTGGCATTTAATCTTATATACCCTACAGATTTTTATTTAATAGATTTTTTTCATTATGACAATTCCAGTGTTCCTCAGCGATCTGGCTTTGCAGTATAATTTTAGTTTTTAGGGAAATTATCATTATCCTAGCTTGGATGTAGCAGGCCTGGTTAGATTTCCAATGAAGCGTTCCTAACATGATTCTAATGAAACCACATGTACTCTGCATGTTATGCACGAGAGCTTCGATCACGTCAACCCCCGGTACTCCTGTACTGTGCCCACAAACTCTTCCAGGTCTGCCCTTTCATTTTCCATTTTAACCTTTGAGTTCTGCCTCTCCACTGCCCCCTGCAGGTCTTCGCCTGCAGTATGATCCTGCTGTTTTCTTCCCAGGCCTGATTCCCACCCACCTAGCCCACTCTTGACAAAGCAGCACCATCCTGTTCCACTCATTGGCCACCATCTCACCCCTTAGGGCTGCACGGGCTTTCACCTTGCCCGGATCTGTAAAACGAAATTAATGCTCTCCCTGAGACTCTTAAATACGAATCAGCATTTTCCTTGAAGCAGACCAGCGTTCGTTGTGATTATTACCTTTGGGTCATTACATGAATTGTTTTAGTAATTGTGAAATTAGTTGTATTTGCTGTACTTGCACTTTATTTGTAATTTTTGTTTTAATTATTCTGTTCTGTACTCTGGACGGCTATTAAACAATGTTGTGCAGCTTGGTCTAGATGAGAGAACACAATAATTAAGTTGGAAAATAGTTTTATTGCTACTTCTGCCGCTCCTGTTTTTTAAATAATAAATGAGGGTGTGTTTTCCCATGAAGATGAGCTGAATGGGTAACTGTTGCGCAGCGGTAGTGATTCTCAGACAGCAAACTGCAGCATTAGGTCACATAGCTAAAGTGGTCCAGTCGACTATGGGAGAAGTGCTGCAGACTGGGGGACTGGTGGGGGGGGGGGTAATGTGACTGACATTATCTCCTCTGCGAGGAAGGAAGTGGCTGGAAGACTCCTCAGGCCTGACAGCACAACGCTGGCCCGTTCTTTCAGACGGAGAAGCTTGTCACCCATTGCCAGGAAGTGTTTTTTGTTCCTGGGCATTTTGCGTAACATCTCCTGACAGTTTGCTTTTTGATATTTGTATTTGCAGCAAATGTTAATTATCCAGAGCATGGTCCCTTTTGTCTGCCCCACTTGGCTGCCTCTTGAAAAGCAGAGTCGTAAATATCGGCGTCTTTGCCAGTGAAGAAAGATACATCTAATTTTTACCGTGTTATAGGAATGTGGTCGTTGCCGTGGCTGCACTCCAAGCTGCCCCTCCCACGTGCCTATCTGTCGTCCCCTCCTCCCCACACTCAGCAGTGATTGGACAGTGGGCTGGTGGTCTGAAAATAGAGCTGTGAATAGGGTGTGCAGGCCAGACCAGTTTCTCCTATGCTCTGAGGCAGTGAGAGCCCTCTGCAGCTGAACATACCCAAGAGGCCCTGCAGCCATGGACCAGGGGCAGCTGCGGTGGCTTAAAGCAGCAGCCTATCATTAATTAAAACTTCTCCCACACTCTGTATCCCACATCAGGTGAGTACACCTGGCTGAGGTGGGCAGAGGAGCCCAGACAGTTAGAAGACCTGAGACACGAGACTGTCCTCAGTCCTCATGTCTTTGTTTTCTGGACTTTATGTTAAGATCTCCTCTGTCACGTTCACTGGAGTTGAGGATGAAGTGTTTTAGACCCAGCATCATCGTCTTAGACTTTGCTAAAATATCATGACATTTACAAACGATGGAGCTGTTTCAAGTAGATCTAAAGTGAGCTTTCAGACAAAGCATGATGTTTGTCTTTGAAAGCAAGGAAACATTCCTGTACTGTGTGGAATAAAAGACAAGTAGATACTCAGTAAGGGCCAATTGTTCTTTTCATTTCCTGTGTTTTTTTCTTTCATTTTTCCATGATCTTTAAACATTTAGATATACTGTGTATGGACTTTCACTTTATCAAATATAGTGCATTCAGCTGAAACACTATATATAAAAACAGTGCAGTTATATCTTGGATGTAGTTTGGCAGCCAGTGAGTACTTAAATAATGGAGCAGTTTCATTTTTTATCAGCAGTAGGAAGGTGTGTGACATTGTTGATGTCACTGCATCTACATGTCTGTCCTGTCGTGACGTCCATCAGTACAGGAAACCCATCTTTTCCTGTTGGACTTTCCGTTTGTTACATCCATTAGGACGGGAAGCCTGGGTTTGACATGGTGACATGTGCACCATGCAGGCCTCAGGTCTACAGCTCAGAGAGGGAGGGAATGTGTTTAATTATGTCCTCCCTTCCTTACTGCTTTGCAGAGGCCTTCAGCCAGTGCTTATGGTTGGTTTCCTCATTAGGCCAAAGATGCTGCAAGTCCCCTGATGTTGCTGAAACCTTTGGGTTTTAATAAATTTGTTTTTTTTTTCTTGCCACTGGTTTAAACCGGACCATTAAACGAGCTACTCAGTCTCCATGGTTCCCAGTGATAACCTGTTTCCACTGGGAAATGTAATACACCACAATGTGAACATTTAAGCAGTTTTAGACTAAAAACTACCAGCATATTGTTGACATTTAAATTGTGTTGTAAAAATACTTACTTTAACTGGCTGGCTAATTTGTGTGTGTGCGTGCGTCTGTGGTATTATCATACTTTCTTTTTGTCTTTGAAAGAAATATCCCCATGAGGTGGAATCTTGTCAAAAACATATTTCCTAGGACTCTTCTAAAAAATAAAAAAAAAAAACAGCAATTTTCTATACCCCTTTTTAAAATAAAATTATAGCTGCCCTGTTTTAATAGTTTTAATCTGTGTCAGTTATGTGGATGACAGTATTTGTGAAGCCTGTATAGATATACAGCACAAGTGTGCATTCTGTGTTTTAGAATCAGAATAAGAAACATGAACGACTTGAATAGAAATATTTCTGCTAATTTGATGATTAATAAAACCTGATTCTGATCAATGAAACAAACAAAAATGTTTAAACCTTAACTCTTACATGTTGGTGAATTTATGTCGATAGGAAAATAGGGATGCCTGTTGCTGTTGTAATCCAATTCAGGCAGTTTGATCAAATGAACAAACAAGGATGTTTTGGATGGCTCTTTTCCTGTAATAAAATTGTGTTTTGCTTGGCAGCTGGATGATAATTGTAATCCACTTTGAGTTATTTGTACTTTAAAAAGAGACTTCCAAGAGATTACATCAGGGAGTTCGTAATGAACGCCAGACTCAGTCAGGGGGTTCCAGTCTTGGAGACACTGTGCTGCTCTGTGATTGGTTGAGCTTTATCTTTGTCACCTGCTGAGTGTGCATATGAGTCACAGGTGCTCACGCTTTATGCCTCGTTACTCAGTTTCCAGAAAACACCTCCAGGCCTTGAGGTACAGCGGTGCTGGGCCTTCGGTTGGCCCTCAGGCCCTGGGCTCGGCTGTTTTTTGCTGAACTGGCCAAGAGCTTTAATGGAGAGACGCTGGACCATCTGTCATTCAGCTCACTATCACAGCCCGTTTGTCCTCCATTCCCGCCTTTAATATTTCAGCTTCTGTGCCTGGAGACTTTTAATTGTGGAGGTTTTCAAAAGGAATTAAATGTGAGCGCTGTTTTGACAAGAGGCTTAGCTCAATATGTTATTTATACTCCTGTGTTATTTATATTCTCTCCACCACCTGTAAAGAGAGGGAGAGAGGTTATAGTTGCACAGCATTTAAATACATTCCCCTAAAGACAAGATTATCATCTTTGGTCACTGATTCTGCTTTGTGTGCTAAAGGTTTGGTCAAGGGGGAAGCTGGTGAGGTTTTGTTGTTGATCCTGCCTGTTAGCACCCCCCCCATAGGGGCAAGCTTTAACGACTCAAGGGTTCTGTGAACATCAGCATATCGACACTCCTGTGTCGGCTTGCGCCGTTTTGCAGTTACTGTTCTTTTGTGTTAAAGCAGAGATGCACGACTGGTCCAGCCAGTTAAAGGCACACTGTGCTTGAGCACAGTCCGTCCTCTGCTAGGCGGCCGCTTACTGCCTCCTTTTCTCACTGTAATTTGGTGATTTTTCCTCACATTAAGTAACCTCAGCCTGGCAGCTCATATTTCCCATTGAACTGTCTTGTGCCGAAGCTGAGTTGTTCGGCCAGAAACAGGGGCCGCTCAGTCAGTGTGGGTGCCCTCCCTGTGCTCCAAATAACGGCCCTTTTTTTTCGCTTCCTTGCACATGCCCTCGTTTATTCTGTGCCGGTCAGATCCGGCAGAAGGGGTAGCCTGTGTTGTTGGTGCTGTGGGGAGCTCTCGCTTCATAACTGAAGCTTTCTGAATGTCGGTCAGATCTTCTTTAGCCAGATAAAGAAGCTTGACTCGGAATGTGTGGTGTCAGAGCATGTTTTTTATGGAGGAAGGTGGAACTGGCAAAGATGTGTTCCAGAAAACTCAGCATGTAGTTGGTGTCAGCATGTGCTGCTAGGCTGAGGCAGTGATGCGGCCAATCACGTGTTGGATGAGTGTGTCACTGATCTCAGCATGCACCGATGTGGACAGTCACATGTTGGACATGCATGTGACTGGTCTCGGCATGAACAGCATGGCCGAGGCACCGATGTGGACAGTCAGTCGGCGTGACAGCCTCGTATGCCTTCTGAGTTTGGCATCTTAGGAACAAGGGAACAGCACGGGCAGGACCTGACAAACAACTTTTTGTCTTTGTGGTGCCACGCTTGTGTGGAGAAGACACCGACCGTCTGTGGCAGTTCACGGGGACTTCCCACACCCGCGCCCTGTCCGGTCCACAGACAGCACCCGTGTGTGACATATGTGTCAGCAAATGACACCCGGCTGTGCATGAGAACACGGTTGTGGCAGATCCCCATCCCCAGCATCCCTGTTGCTTGCTGAAATGTGATCTGTACGCTGCATAGTTACTTAGTTCCCCAATGTGATGCCTCTGTACCCCCCCACCCCCCCACCCCCCGTTATCACCTGAAATATTGCCGTTCCCAAGGCTCAATAACTTGGCTTTTTGTTTATACTTTTTTTCAGTTCGAAATCATGTCCTCTTCTAACCTCAACGTTCCCTGAATTTTCTTTTTTTTTTTTTTTTATTTATTTAACTCCATTATCTTACAATTACCTTTTTTCTTTCATAACTTTGGGGCTTCCCAAGTGATTATGTGCATTTAGCCTAACTTTGTTGCCAGGTCATGTGTCTGTCTGTTTATTTATTTTCACCAGCCCTTGATCAATGACACACTACGATACTTTGGCTGCTGGCCGGCCTGCTCTTACCCGCTCAGGCCAATCCCAAAGCCCCTCCCCACCCCACCACAATGCCCTGGTTGCCGTGAATCCTTAACTCGATTGCCATTTATGTTCTGTGACACAAGTGACCCAGCGAGTGTCTGTTGAGTTGAACACTGGCAGTAATTCCAGGTCAGCGCTGTTTCTTGCTTCCATATACAGGACATGGAGATGTAATGTGCCCTTATGGACTTAATTTTTATTGTGGACATCATGACCCCATTATAGGTGCAGCTGTGCCATTGCAGGCGTGTGTGTGTGTGTGTGTGTGTGTGTGTGTCATGGTGAAATTATCCGATGAAACTGTCTGTTAAAAAATTCCAGTGTCAGAAAACCGTTATTTAAAATAATGCTTCTTTTCGTTTTGCTCAGTTTTGTGTATTATAGCAATGTGTGATGAGTCTTACACACATAATCACTGTCATTTTAAAGACATTTTTTTTTCACTTTAAAAAATTTACTTGTGTATGTGAAGGATCTAATTAGAGTGCAAACTTTGGGATTACCACTGAATTAATTACATCTAAATCCCAATGTTTAATTATATATGCTGTAGCTGCAATAAACAAATTAAGTAGGTGTCTGCCCATCTATTTTTTTCTTGCATTGTTGCTGTTATCAAGCAAAATATATATATTTTTATTTGCTGTTCCCCCCTGCCATTTCTCAACTGACTGAAAAGTGGGGGTGTGGTGTGTTTCTGCTTTTCTGGGGTGAGGGGGGATAATGTTCTTACTTCTTTAATATAATAATTTAATATAATGATTCTGTCTGTTTCTTGTTTGCCTGCTGTTTTAAAAGTGAAGCAGGAAATGATTGGAGTTCAGCGTCTGTGCCTGCAGCCCAGTTCAGTTCAGGCCCAAATGGAACTCGTTTACTTACAGAAGGCTTTTGTTAATTTTTCAGTTTTTCCCCTAAGAATTCCCAGGTCTCACCTCCTGTGCCTTATTGAAATTCCGCCTCTCCTCTAATCCCAGTCTGAAGATACCAGACCATTTCATCATCTTAAACCAGCTGTTTTGTTTCTGATTTCGTTTTATTTTCTCATCACAATCTGTAGCAGTTCAGTAACGTTTAATGATTTTAAATTTAATAACTTATTTTATTTGCTCAAACTTTATTACAAGTATTATATGGATGGATGGATTCTGCAAGGTTTAATTTGGAGTTTCAAATGTCAGGACTTTAGGTTTTGTGTGTTCTGTTTATCCAAACATACATTTCTCCACTGTTAATGATGCTGCCTCCATCCCAGCATAACTCAGAGATGTTTGTGGTTCATAACAAATGCCCTTTTAAGAGCTGAGCTCCCAGCACGTGCACTAAAATATCAGCAAAAATTCCTGTCTGCACTTCTTGTCTGCAGTCTGTCTGCGTTCCATATGCACCATGCTGTCTCCTGTCTGATTCTCCTTAGAGAGGCTGGACATGGTATCTTCAGTCTGACACACTCTTATTTAGAAACACTGGACATGGTATCTTCAGTCTGACACACTCTTGTTTAGAAACACTGGACATGGTATCTTCTGTCTGATGTACCTCTTTTTACAGAGGCTGGACATGCTATCTCCAGTGTGGTGCACTTCTTTGTAAAGAGGCTGGACATGGAATTTCCAGTCTGACACACTCCTGCTTAGACAGGCTGGATATGGTGTCTCTGGCCTGAGGAGAATAGTTTTTCATGGGGGGACCTCCATCTGTACTAACACAATAAACGAGCGCTACCACTGATTCTGCAGGTTCAGCTTCTCTGTACATTATAAGAAATGGTAGCACTACACATTTACCTGATGCTGTCTCCAGGCCTTTTGTGGTGAGAGTTGTGCGTGTAGTGCGCTGTTTGTCTGTGGTGGGTCATGTGATCCCGTTGCAGGGCGCTGCCATTGGCTGCTTATGTTAGCCTGGCTGGCCTTCCCCATTACTTGCTTCGATAACTTCTTGGAGTGTGAGTATTCCCACATGTTTATTGTTAGACTCCTGCTATAACAATACACGTTACCTTCAGTGGTCTCAGCTTCTTCAAGAGGGGTTATTGATTTGGCCTTGTTTTGATTTATTCATCTCAGTGCTTTGTTACTGTGGGGCAGATTCATTAAGCACTTGAGTCTTTTTACCGTTTGCAAAGTAAAAAAAAAAAAAAGTCATGTAAAATTAAACTTGACCTTAAAAGCTAATTTCTACAATGAAAGGAAACAAAGTGTTTTTAAAAATAGTTATTTGCTCCTTGCTTCCTTTGGAGATGAGGAGCGGACATGCACGCCTGGCTGATTATCCAGTTTGTTAACTGCGTGGCCCAGAGGCCCGGCTGTTTCCATGCAGATGATCGTTAGAATGGCCGGACAAATTGGAGGCTCGTGTTTTCTCTGGCCTGTGGTGTGCAGTTTGGGTTTGCTCTTATGGCCAACTACGTGGTTGACGAGGAGGGTCGAGGTGAGTGCAAGGTTTGTTTGCTGCAGGCGTGAGGCTGGAGGGATCATCTGAGAGGCCGCCTTGGTTTTGCACACTCGTGTGACAGCACTGCACTTCTCGATTTCCTCTTGGTACTGTTGCTGCTGTTGACGCACTACACCTAAAGCAAGGCTCTGAGTCACTGCTTTCACAACACTTTAAGTCTCAGCACCAGTGTAATAGTAATGTTCAGTTGTTTTTTTTTTTTCTTCAGCAGGCAATTTCATAAAGTACTGTAAGTGTAATGCATGTTCACTTTCAGTTTTCTTTGTCTAAGGAAACTGTTCTTTGTTCTAGAACTGATTTTATCATCCACTTCAGGCTGGATATTTCATTCTAACCTGTATATTTCTTTGACCAACAGCCTAAGCCTGAATTTTTTTTTTTTTTTTTTTGCTTTAAATCAATCGGAATATCCTTTTGTACTGCCTATGGAAAACCAAGGGTGGATAGGTCGACATTGCACAACCAAGTGTGTCTGTCTATCTGTGAAAACTGTGGTTCAGGTAGAAGACCTTGTATTTTGTCCAGAACAAAATCTAAACCATCTGTTTTTTGTGCACCTTTCCCCAGGATTATGTGACCTGAATCACAGGCAATGACCACATATGTAGGGATGTAGAATGTTCTGGCATAAACATGCATGATGGACTGCAGTAAATGCTTAATTTCCATCTGTGGTTTGCCCCGGTTGTCCAGCCTCGTTTTCCAAGGCAGACTGTTATTTAGTAAGGGAATACATGTGAGACCAGTCCATGTGTAATAACTGGACTATGTCAGCATGATGGGGAAGTACAGTATGAGAGGCACGTGGTTTTTGAACAAGAGAGGTGCTGGTTATCTCTTCACTTGCGAGTGTCTTTATGAACGCTGTCATAACCAGATCAGTGCGATGGCGCATTTTGTCTGTGCCATGAGTCATGGTCATCAAGCACACCGGTGGCATTGGACAGCGAGGATAGATGTGGTTTAGCTGGACGAATGGGGTGCACCGATGCACAGGTGTCCTAGATTTGCAGTTGGAGCTCTCAGACATCATTCACATGGTGTGATGCAGAGGTGATTAACTTTGATTATGGAGGCTATGGAGAGTTATGATGCAGGTGGGCAGACAGAAGTAGAGATCTTGGTGGAAGAACAAAACGTGCCAATGTTGTATGTATTTTATGCCGGCCTCGTGCGTGCTGCTGCCACCCTCATACGCTCTCCTACCGGCCTCGTGCGTGCTGCTGCCACCCTCATACGCTCTCCTACCGGCCTCATGCGTGCTGCTGCCACCCTCATACACTCTCCTACCCGTCTCGTGCGTGCTGCTGCCACCCTCATACACTCTCCTACCGGCCTCGTGCGTGCTGCTGCCACCCTCATACACTCTCCTACCGGCCTCGTGTGTGCTGCTGCCACCCTCATACACTCTCCTACTGCGTGGTTCTGACCTGTGTTGACCCTCCCACTTTGGCATCCAGAAGCTCCAGGACACCTTGTTCCAAGATAGCGAAAGGTGGCACACAGCAGCGGTGGCAGGGCTCACATTAATGTCAGTCACGCACTGCTGCCGCCTGCTGAACCCACGCCCAAGGGGCTCAGCGGGTTAGCCGTGCCACACTGTGCTGCCGCTGCCAAGCACGCTGTTTACTGAGTTGTATGCATCTCGCCTGACTGTGTCATGTAGCAAAGGGTTCTGCCCGTGGCTGTTTGACTGCTCACAGAACATGGCAAGGAGCTCCCAGAGGACTGTGGGAGACGAGTCAGATGGAGAGAAATGAAGACTCAGACTGACTGGCGAGCCAAACCACTTGAAGTGTGTAAAAGTGCTGTTTGGATGTCCTGTGGCCGCTGTGGGCTCAGCTGCACATGACGAGCCATCAGACCATCGGTGTTTTACTCTGGCCTTTCAAACTGCTGCTGCTGCTCCTTCCATCTAGTGTGTCTCTTCCCTCATGTTGTCCTCGGGCCACCTGATGTAACCTCTTTGTCCTGGAAGGCTCCAAAGCGGCATAGCCGGGACTCGGGTCTCACACGAGCAGAGCCCTGGTGTCTGGTGAGGGTGGAGAGCCTGGCCTTCACACTACACAGTTAAAAGCAAAACAAAAACAGAGGAACTGTCAGCAAAAAACAGGAACAGACAGAACAAGAAAACAAACCACAGGGCATGGTCTTTCTCGGGTTTGTCAGGGACTGACGGCTCCCCGCATTTTGTTTTTCTTTTGTTCAGTTTTTTTTTTTTTTTTTTTTTTGGGTCAGTTATTTGTGTTGTTGCTCCTTCACGTCTGGCTCCCCAGGATTAAAGCATCTCTGCTCCCTGGTTCTGGTGTTTTCTGACCCGCTGGCACCCATGTCTGCACAGAGCCCTGCTGGAGGGGGTGCGCCAGGGGACTGCTGTCATTCTCTGGTCAGGCAGACCCAAGCGCCTCCCGCAGACAGGTCTGATAATGAGCTGTCTGGGCCGGATCGGGCTCCCTGTGGGAGGGGGAGGGGGGGGGGGGGGGGGGGGGGGGGGGGGGGGGACTAAGGGGTGGACCGGGACGGCCCTGGCGGGCCCCCGAG
>JABJVR010004640.1:0-14481 GCA_025773905.1 Chitala chitala
CACCAAGCACAGGGAGAACATGCAAACTCCACGCACACAGACCCAAGGCGGGAATTGAACCCCAGGCCGGGAGGTGCACAGCAACAGTGCTAACCACCATGCCACCATGCCGCCGTACAATCTGAGCATGTAAAAATGAATTAGAATTAATAAAGAAATCTCAAGGTCTCTAATTTGCTGTAAAGGGACAACATTACAAAATGTACCTTTCTTAAATTTTCTACAGGTACATTAAATAGTGTACACTCCTGTGAACACCAGAAATATGTAGAAACTTTGAAACAAATTTTAACTAGTGGTTCCTATTGTGATCAGAAAAATAAAACCAAACAAATACATACTAACAAAAAAAAGCACTCGGTTCAATTTAAGCCAAAAAACACAAAGGCAGTGCCAAAATGAAGGCTTCTATGGACTCCTCATCTATACTGCAATAAAGAACCAGAAGGAGGAAAACTAAATAAAAACGTCTCAAGTGACAAGCAGTTAATGAGGCTACTCAAATTGCCACACAACTGTGTGGCTGCTTATCCTTAGTCTGACAAGGTGCTGCAGCTGTTAGGGCTCCTTCATCCAGCCAATCAGGTGAGGCCAATATAACTGAATAACTTCAACGGTTTTCCTTTGACCTGTAGTTCTGAGGGAAAATGCGGTCCCGAATCAAGAACTATGTCCCCTCCCTTCTCTGCGGTCTGCCAGTGGGAAAAGACTGGTCTCACCTATCCTAAAACCTGGTAAACCTAGGCTCTTCTCCTCTCTGGCGCCTACATGGTGGAACAAACTTCCGCTTGCTTTGAGGACTTCATCATCCCTATCCACATTCCGCAAGCAACTGAAGACACATCTCTTCAGGGAGCACTTTAGTAATTAAACATGAACTCTTGCCATGATTCTACTCATTATGTTGTAACTCCAAAGTTGGCCATTTGATTTAAAGTGTGTATCTAGTTGTAATTTTCTGTTGCTTATGCTCTACTTGTGTGACAATTGCCAGATTTAATCGGGTGTACTGTGATACTAGGACAGCACTTATTGTTAGTAGATTCTCTAATACTGACTGACCTCGTTTGTGACATGCATGTGTACTATTATCCTTGTAAGTCGCTTTGGAAAAAGGCGTCTGCTAAATAAATAAAATGTAAATGTAAATGTAAAATAACAGGCAAAACCCATAACAAGATCAATTATACATTTTTATATAAATACATATTAAATGTAAAAAATAACATTTAAGAAACATTGACGGAATGCTGAATGCAGAAAGTTCTGCAAATCTGAGGAACACACACAGGAAAGACTCAAAGGCACTGAGGGCCAAATCCTCTACTTTCTTTTCAGACATTCTATAAGATTTTAATCTGACTTGCTGTGATTCACGATCTAAATAAGGGTGTTATCTTTAAAGAAAAATGCGCAGTCAGGGTTGAAAAATCACAGCTAACATATTTAAAAATGAGTCAGACTTGTGTGATGTATTTGACATGTGCTCATTTTTATTTTGAGCAATGCAAATACCCATGTTGCTCTTGTCATTGTATTTAATTGTGGATCAAAGTAAATATATTGTGTTGTATATACATTTTTTATTTATGCTCGCTGCACAACTTTATATCCAGTTTTCTTTTGTATTTGGCTGAAGGGCATGAGCTACTGTGTCCATGTTTTAGAAGTTAGCTTTTCAATATTGTCCAAAGTTGTACACAGAATGCAAGCCCACTGCCCCGAAGGTATAAGAATCCAGGGTTACTCACCGACCCACCTTACACAGTACATACACCTGTGACAAAAATATATGCAACACAGGACCTGTTCTTTCCACAAAACTTGTACTGCATTGCTAAAACTGGCAATGATATCCAGTAATGAAAGTCTTGCTAACGATATTCTGCATAGCAAGTCTTGGCATTGCCAAAAACGTACAGAGTGCCACAGAAGTACTTTATAAAGGTGATTTAAACTCCAAAAATGACTTGAAATAAAATATTGAACAGCTAGGTGGAAAGCAGAGTTCTGACACACTACAGAATGAATATTGAGAACCTGTCCGTCAGTGCTCTTTGCCCTATGTGTTTGCAAGGACCACAGTACGCAGCCATTTGAAGTTCTGCACAGCCAGGAGCCACAAAATCAGTCCTCCACGAGTCTGCAGCCCACTCCTTCGTGTCTGCAAAGAGCCCTCCAGCACTTCCTGAAAATCCAAGCCCCTGTGTCAAACGAGACGCTATCTTAGCTTTGAACCGAGAGACACGAGAACAACAAGCATAAGAAACGCTGAGGTCGATTTGTGTTTTGTGCATCCTACAACCGGCGAATTAATGTTGTTTCATGCCAGATGGCCAAATACACCCCGGATGTGGACGTGTTTTTTTTTTCTCCACCTAGGAGACGCTAGTTCAGCAACTGTATTTGCTGTAGCAACCACACTGTATTTTATTCTGAAGCGTGGCCATGATCTTTTAGCAATATGAGAATGAAAAGACAAAACAGGAGTCTAGGCCAAGGCACGACAATTTGAAAGGAATGCCTGATAGGATTGCAGCGCTACCATGTTTTCTTACACCAATTGCTAATCCTCCAACGTCCGTGATATTTATAAAAGAAGGAAAGGAATTGATGTTCTGATCCCATGTGAGAAAAGGTCAAATGCATTCTGTTTGAGCACCGTGATTCACTGACGTTAAACAAAATGTTTTTATACATATAATTTATTTCATATATATCATTTTTTTAGGTATTTTGTTAGTTTTTTGTGTGTCCTTTGCCTCTCTGACATTTCTAAATAATACAATGTAAAAGAAGATAACTTTGTGTATGAACAGTTGAACACATACATTCCAATAAAGACTCCTGAAAGGACAAACGTAGCAGACTACTTATTTTATGAGTTTTTGTATTATGCCATACAAAACTTAAGCAATAATGTAATAAAAACAATATATGTTTGTAATGTCTAGTTTATAGAATTGCATATGTTACCTTTAGGAGTAGATTAGCAGTTTCTGAAAGGCACGCATCAAGCGGAGGTTGTCATTGTATTGATAACCTTGCAATCATTGCAATCATTCTACGGCTCCAGAAAAGCCGTACCTTATTCAGGGAAGCTGCAACGCTGCCAGTTGTGCAGTAAAGTTTTTTACTTTAGCAGCAGGCAGTGGGTGGAGCGATCCTGTGCTCCTGCATGTGTAGCACTGCAGCCTCAACTCCAAGCAACAAGCTGGAATCGCCTGTCTTGGTGAATGAGACTGTCAGTGAGTTCATGTGGATGTCCATCACCATGGATGATCCTATTAGGGAATGTAAGTGGCAATGGCAGCTTACTACACAGCTCCGGTTTGCAAAGTTTTTCCTCAAAGCATTGGGAATTTCCCCGCACACCTTAAACCGATGTTATTGAGACATGCTCCATTCACAGCAGAGGAGAAATAAAGAAGTTGTCATTACAGGCTGTGTTTTTACCGCAGCCAACTAGACCAGACCACAGCACACCATTACAGCCTGTTCCAAAAGACTGGGATGTAATAGGAACCACAAAAACACCCTCAAGGCAGGAATATCTGCATTCCTAAACATTACCCAATCACAAACTTTTGTTTTTGCTACATTGGCAACCTGTTCTCACCCCTTATGTCATGCATCCCTGAATGACGGTGGAGTGGAGGGCATCTTCATCAATGCAGGCTTTGTTCAGAAGCACTCCATACCAGTAATACCTGTTAACCTGCTGTTGTTTTCCACTTCAAATGATGATCAACCACTCCTTTTGGTAAAAGTGGTTTGCCAGATAGTAACCATTCAGATGCATGTAGATGCATTTAATTCCTTTGATTAGTTTTGTTTGAGACCATATCATACTTGGAAACCAATGGTTAGAGCATCACAATATGTGGATTAACTGAATGATGGAGCAACTCATCTTTTGAAGCACAAACTGCCTTTCTTTTGTCCTTTACCAACCTGCTGTGTTTCTGCTATAGAAAGCCCTCTGCTGAGTCAACTGAAAATATTCCTCCTGAGTATCGTCTGTTCATCGTCTTCAGCAGGAAAAGTGCTTGCACTCTGTCTCCACATCCCAAATTGGACGGTTCCATTAATTTCTTGGAGGGAGCCCCTGTACTGAAAAGGACCTACCCCTTTTCATGACCTGAGGTGGAGGGCCTCGAATGACTATATTCACAAAGTGTTTCAACAAGGAATCTTCCATCTCTCAATAATACCAGTTGTTTCTCAATGGATGGTGGGTTATGTCTTTGCATTGATTATGGGTGGATGGTAGGTTATGTCTCTATATTGCTTACACTTAAATTATATAACTGTAACAACTAGGTATCCCCTTCCCTTAATCTTGGTAGCCCTCTTACAACTTTGATCTGTCTATGATTTTTTAGAACAGAGCTCCAAAGTGCATACATGCTGATCGACATCAGGAGATGAGCTGAAGACTGCCTTCCTGACACAAGACACTATAAGTATTTGGTTATGCCTTATAGGTTGGTAATTCTCTCACTGTCTTCCAGGTTTTTATGATTGAGGTGTTAGTATTGCATATTGCATCAGTTTACCATGGTCTATATTGTAGATTCACACTCCAGCCCTGCACATCCCCTCCATCCTGCTCTTTTCCCCCTTTGTTGTTGCTTTCCCTTACTGATCACCCCAGATCAACTTCTTACTTGTTTGACTGACACTGTCTTTTGGATTCAAATTTTGTGCTTTTGTTTTGGACATAAAATATTCACTCTGAGGTTGATTTCAAAACTGTCTAGTTTGTATTCTGCCGTTACAATATGTAGCCACTTGTCAAAAGTTCTTGATTTTTTGATGTGTAATATAATTAAATATATAAATTTATCCAGAAAGTACACAAATCCTTAGTCTATATGAAATGAATGAAAACATAGTTTATACATCTTCCGATGCCACGGGCTAAACAATAACCTTAGAAGCATTTGCTCTTCAGCCTAAAAAGTAAACCATGTATGTCTAGCAAACTGAAATCGGTGCTGTTTTGGAAGCAAGAGAGGGATTTGCATTAACATTTAACTTGTTCAAACATTCCATACACAAACCAAGGATAGAGATTTGCCATTTGTAACAGGTGACCTTTACACATATATCACCTTAGCCATGAAAGTTGCTCTGAGCACAGCAGGGTTTCTTAATGTGTTTGTTCAAATTTTCTCTTTTTCAGAAATACATTTGTTCCCGATTCCTGTGATTACTATGATTTTTTTAAAGTCAAATTATGTTTGAGTAACACAGCCCTGACCCTTATCGCACTGAGGAAACAGTACAGCTTGTATGTGCTTGTAGTTATTTTGAATTCCTCCTTTGTATGCACTGGCACCATGCAGGAGACAGCTGTATTCACAAACAATTTGCCTTGTGACGGGCCTCGGTCAACGGGGACTCCGCGCTGGCATCGTGCAAGGTTTAAACAATGAGCTCAAATGTGCCGGAATGGGAAAATTCTCTTACACACGAACTTTTATCTCATGCCTGCTTGCGCTGCTTTTATAACACGGCATCATTACTGCAGTGAGGACCTCTGAGCAATACCACTTGGGAGAACAGCAAGGTTGTCTCAGCTGTGGTACTTCTGCAAATGGTGTCAGATACAGAATACAAAACTATGTAAATAAAATAACCTGACTCGTTTAATATATTTCAAAATATGTCGTGATGTTTTTTACGCTTTGCATAAAGCAACACTTCAACAAGGAAACAAATTATGCCTGAACTGACAATTAATTTCATTTTTCTCTAATGCTGCACTTTGCAAATTTAATCCCTTCCCCCCAAAAGACTACACCACAAAGACAGGGTTCACACTCATGTTCTTTTCATGTTTCCAGTTTTGGAGCAGAATTCAAACTTGGAACTGTTTTTTTTTCCATCGGTTTTCAATTTTTTTATTTCATTTTTTTATCTATTTTGCACTTGGAACTGTACCTCATAAATGCCAATAACAACTCCAGTTTGTGATGACTGACAACTCAGCGAGAATGTTTTGATCATTCACGGAGCTTGCTGTTAAGCTCGTTATGTGAAACTCGTTTCCTGCTCCTCCTGCTGTCAGGACTGTACGAGCTCACTCCAGGACACACTCGAGGCTCCAGGACGCACTTTAAATCCGACGGTAAAATGTACATTACCTACGTTATGAGATCAAAAGAGATGTACTCTCTGTGTTTGATGGATGGCAGTCATTTTGGAGGTGACAGTCAGTGAGCAAACTATTTTCAAATAACTTCTGGTCTCATCTTTCTCTCAGACAACATATCCCCACGGACAATAAAAAAGTAATTTTATTTATTTATTTTACAGTCTAGCACTTCAAATCTAATACTCCCAGTGATGGAAGCACTTCACAAACAAAGCAATTTAGTATAAAATAAACCAACTATCTGGAGATAATTAAACAGATCTTTTTAATAAATAAAACTGGAATTACGTCATATTTCACTTGGAGCCTCCTTTCAGAAAAAAGGCTTTCAGAACATTCATTAATTTATTCATTCATCAACTGCATGTCTTGTTTGTATGCAGTATTTTCTCTTAATGCTTACATTATTTAATCTCATTCCCATTTTAATAAGTGTTTTAAGTACTTCAAAGTAAGAGTAGCATGCATGTATAATGAAGTTACGGTTGCTAGGCTGTGATGATTGACAAACTATTCATAGGCATAGAATATTACCTTAGTTACCATGCCGGCATGTTACAGAAAATGGACGGATGGAATAATGACATTAACCCTTCTGATCGACGTTAATGTAACCTCCAGCTGAAATTAAGAAAACAAATCTATTCCATTGTATTACTTTTCATTGACGCAACAGTTTACAATCCGTTAAATTAACCTTGTAACAAACTATTCAGTGATATTTACTTGCTTCTGTAATTATAGCAGCTTTTCAGCCAATGACTATTAAGTCAGTGTTTAAATTATATTAATGTGCTGATAATGATATTTTGCCTTCATTGAACCAAGAACATGTTAAAACTCAATGGAAGGCAAAGGCTACAAGTCATCTGGCCTCAGGTAGGGGTTGATAGAACATGTATTTTCAAGATTGAACTGGCATAGACTGCAAAACACTTCTGGGCTCAGAGAGTGGTCTGTGGCATGAGACCTTCACAAGTACCACGTCAAAAGCCAAGGCCATTTCGCTCCAGATGAGGACTCAGGAATAAATTACTTTCTCAGCCTGGACACCCAGCGCCCTGTCTGGACCACACACATAGGCTCCTGTCCCTTTTGTGGTTAGGAACAAGACTGAGATCAAAAACCTTCTCCTATTCAGACACTAGAGTACCCATCCAGGCCTTGTTCAGGCTGCGACACCTGAACAGCCTTCAGTCCCTCACTTCATCTTCTCAAGGTTCTGCAGCACCTCTGTTTAGACATGTGTACAGTCCTTTTAAGTTCAGTATGCTCTTGTGCTACAGTCAAGTCTTGGCATGATTCTGTTCAGTCAGGGAAGTAACTACCATTACTACTTTGACAGGATGGATACAAGATGGACATCTGCCAGGGATAGGCTGGTGCCCTGTCTAGGGTGTCCCCTGCCTTCTGCCCTAGGCTGCCTGGGATAGGCTCCAGGATCCTTGCAACCCAATAAAGCATAAACAGGTGGGGGGGCGGGATGGATGGATGGGGTTGATGTATCATCGAGTGAAGCTCCAGGCAGTTCTGAAGGCCTGTGAAGGAAGTGCAATGACATTAAGGTTTCCACTTTTGGCCTTGCATATATAAAGGCCAAATGTATACTTACCATGGGTCTGATGAGTTTTGCTTTTCATAAATAAAATAGAAAAACAACAGATGCTATTAAAAAGTTGGCTTGGTGGCTCAATGGCCAGAGCATCACGCTGTAATGCGGCGGCCTCCCGGTTCAAGTCCCAGCCCAAGCAAGACACCCAGGGCTGGCTCATTGTAACACGTATATGAAATGTTGTAAGTCGCTTTGGACAAAAGTGTCTGCTAAATAAATGTAACAATTCTGAGTAAATTCCAAAAGGCTTTGTCCAGTTTCATGTTGATCAGAAGAGTGATCTGTACTGTAGGGCCCTGGTCTAACAGCACATTTTGGAGTGACAGCACGTGTCACTGCAGGTGACAAATCATAAGCGTGTTTATCGGGGCTACGGTAAACTGTAGCGACGCGGCGTGACACTATGCGCCATGTAATGAAGGTGCGACACAATAACTGCAAGACCAGGATAAATAACCATAAAGTCATATTTAAAATCCAAATGGAAATTTATTCAGAGAGGTTAATAAATTCCACAAAAAAATAAATAAAAAGCAAATCTTAACTCGTATGCATTTTTCTTACTGATAATTTTGGAGAATTCTTTTTACAATTTTGCGCTTTTCCTTTCAATTTTTTCCCTCGTGATATTTTGAAGGCTAAAAAAAAAAATGCAATTGGACACAGGTCTCCATAATACACCACGTCAGCATGACCAACACTTTGCTTCTGTTTACTGTTCATATATTAAAAGGAGGTAATCCAGTTCATTTTTTAAAAGTTAGACATTAATACTGCATCACATTTTGTAATTAGAGGAATCTTTAAAACATCAGTTGAGGTTTCTAACAGATACCAGGGGGCCAGTGGCACAGTTACAATATCTCAGCAAAAATGTGTTTAAAATGTCCACTTCTCATAGGTGTCAAAACTAAATTTCCTGTAAAAATCCACTTAACAGCTTTCATTTCAACTTCATGTGATCACATCAAATAAACTGCACTTTCAGATATAAAAATGATTAAGCCATAAAAAAAAAAAATAAAAATGTTCGCCCTCTTTCAAACACCTTGACAAAAGCATTTAAATATAATTTTACAATTAGATAAAGGTATTTAAAAGCAATTCCATTTATAACTTCAGAAGCAAATTTAGTGTGAAGACTGGCCTTTGTCTGCGTGTTTATAAATGGAAATTATTCCTGTACAATTATCTTGTTTTTCCATTCACGTTAATAGAAATTATCCTAGCGTGATAAAACAAACGTAATTACATGACCTGCAGCGTTTCCACAAACACAAACAGGTTAAAGAGTCAGACAGCAGTAAGACATTCTACAAAAGACTTTATTTTACCAGTTAAAATTCAGTAGGTGTTCCTGCAAAAATACACAATTGTGTTGCAGTTATATTAAAAAAAAAAAAAAAAAAAAAAAAAATAACAAAAAGACTGTAAAAAAAGGACAGAATGTTAATTATGTGTGTGAGGTATGTATTGGATGTGGGTATTTAAAAAAAAAAAAAGTCTGGCACATTTAGAGGACCCTGCCCTGCGCCCTATGTGCTCTGGAATGGGCTCCAGGCTTCCCCGCGACCCTCACCAGGAATGAGCAGTTAAAATAATGGATGGATGGACATTTAGAGGACAACCGTACAAGCTACTGTTCTGCTGATGTTTGAACCAAGCAGTGTACCGGGCACAGCCGCTAGCCCATCAGGCACCTGAGAGCTGTAGCGCTGGACGCCTCGCCCAATGGAAGCGAACCTCTCCTGTGTGGCTTGCTGTGATTCACAGTGTGGGGGGGGGGGAATAAAAAGGCAGTGGACTGACGTGGGCGTGAATCAGAGGAGCGCACGTCCACTGGTATACGCTTCCTGACAGGCGTGGCGACACAGTTTAACAGAGAATTGGAGACATCAAAAAACCCAGACAAAAATACCACTCAGGAGCAGAATGCCTAGGAGACAGACCGACAGCGCAGTGGTATTTACAGTAACGTTTGGTGGAACGCTGCAAAAATGTCATAAACAAAACATTATACAAAGAAATAATGAGGAACAGCTTCCGTTGGGGTTTTATCTTATATCAAACATTGATCAGTGAGAACTAAGGCTCATACAGTACAATATCACGGTCTGTCTGTACCAGCGATTCCACACATACAAGCTTGTTCACATACAATACAAATCACTGACGTTTTCTCAAAGACCTACCCTACATCCACCAACCAGCAAGAAAAAGACGCCTATCTCACTTGAGGCGGCATCGGGTTCTTTGTTAACGGAGGGCCACACACCTTTTCCCACGGCTGTACCTTTCCACAGCTGGTTGAACTTAAACTACTTCCTGGGCACTCTGAAAGCAAGCAGAATCAATCAGCCTTTAAAATTGGGGCCCTGATCTTCTCCCACACTTAGCCTACATTATTGGCATGATACTTCAGGCCAAAGGAGGGGCAGGTGACAAGCAATTTTCCAGCAAATTACACACAACGTTGAACACATCTCCGCTTGTGGACCAACCCAAACACTGCGGCTCGAACGCTGTCCATTCCACATTAATACGTCCCGCAAGATGGAGAAGGTAACAACCGTCCGAGCTCGTTTTCCCTTAACTCTACTTTCCCTCCATCCTCGAAGACACCTCATCATCACGACGATGGTTGCGATTGTATTTTCCCACGCACACTTGTGTAACGCAGTGAGCTTGGCATCGCTGTTTGTTCCTTTTTCCTCCTGTGATGCGCAGATGAAGCCCGCACGCTCTCAGGACAGGGAGAAGGTCATAGGTCATCATGCTTAGACATGGCAAGGAGTCGAAGAACCATGCACACACACAGAAAAACAAAGTGCTGAGTGAAGATGGATAACGCCATGCGCTGTCTTTAGTTGCGTTCCTTTTCTCCGCTCGCCCACAGCCCTAATCAGCCTCTGACAGACCGCTGCGTACACTCCTTCGCAAACGTTTCCCTCTTCTTCCATTATCCTCACTCTTCTCAAACAGGAAAAGGGAAAAAAACAGCTATTTGTTTTGCAAGTCAAATTAAGTTATTCTGTCTTCAGAAGCGGTTCCCCCCTTGTTTTTTATATTTTATTTTATAATTTAATTTTTTTTTTTTTTTACCAGAGTACAAATGTTTCAGAGAGATTCCATGCTATAAATATTTATCCCTGTTGGAGATTAACTGATGGGCGGCTTCCTCAGCCACTGGTAGAACTGCTGCTTGTGAAGGAGGTGCCACCTCACGTTGGCACTCACTATCTCCACGGCGCGGGTGAAGGCGGCCGCTCCTCCTCCGCTGCTGTGGATGAAGTCCTTCAGCTGAGGGGGTGGAGAAACATAAGAGATGCTGAGCAAAGGCCCAAGACCGGTTCTGTGATAGCCACAGATAAGCGCTTTGAGGCACACTGTTGCGAAAGGCGCTATATAAAAATAAATTGAATTGAATTGAATTGAATAAGCCAGCATGGACACGGAGGCACATCTGAGGATCGCAGATGACAGAGCGGCGCCCCCGAACCGTGTGCCCCAGGCAGAATTCTGCCAACTCTCTGGCATGAGGGAGGACTGGAGCAGAGGACTGGGTCAACATAATTATGGAGACCCTGTCACCACAACACACCCTCAGTGCTGAGAACATGGTAATTCAAGCTGAACCTGGGTAAACAAACGAGCCAGTAACTTGGACAGGTGTGATGGCACACACATTAGGGTGCCGCTCTCTGCATGAATGAACAGCAGATATTTCACCCTAATGGAAACACGCTGTAAACATCCCACTCTCTTCTGAGGTAATATGTAAAGACGTATGAAAATGGCATTAATACGTGTCTTATTAGTAATGTTAATGTACATTTCACAACAGTAGCCTTTTCCACTAATGCACGTGCACATTTTCCTAACATTACACCACCATCGTTTATTTTTTTTATAATCCGTTTTAATTTAAAAATATCCAACGGATATACGACTGTAATATTTTAATAATCTTCCCTGTCATATCTTATAAACAAAAACATTTTACCAAAATCATTACTTTAACCATAAACATTTAACTCACAAAAACAAATGTTTTATTATAACTGACATTAGGCCCTGCCTTTTTTTCTCTGTAATCTTACCACTCACCGGAACACTAATTAAATCATGATAATTAATTACCGTGAATCATATACAATTTGGCTGATAAGAACAGCATTAACCATAATGGGTTAGCCTCAAAAACAATTACAATTTTAATGTGGACAAACACGCTTATTTCTCATGGATACCAAAAAAAGGACAGTTTTGTTTCTTTAGCATTTTGAACTACAGAAAGTTCCGTTAACCTTACTAGCCAATTAGTAACAAATATAGTGCCCTGAATAAACAATGAAGAAATATGAATTTAGATCCATCCTTACGGGTGTTGTATTATGCAAGACTATGACTATTAATAAACAAGCCACCTATGTTTGGTCCAAAGAAATGTTTTATGCAATCATCCAGATGTCCCTCAGAGACGAGCACTGATATCAACGCGGGATGTCTTACTTTTGCGTATTTATACATCTGAAGGATTTTTCATTTGTGTTCTCAGGGTCTTTGTACTCTTTTAAAAGTATGTTTAATAGTGTCAGCCGACAATGTTGTCAGAAAAGTTTTGCTTAACTGCAAACCCAAGCGTGACCTCATGCGTTTTTAACACACTACCTTTCCACTGATTTTTTTTTTTTTTGTGAAAATAAATTTTATGTATATAGACACACATGCAGTGTGTACATATATTTTTGCTATTACACTTAATGATGTTGCAAACCAACACATCCACTAAAAAAGTTAGTTAAGCAGCCTAGATCATGGAACTGTTAATCGTAAAGATCACACAACCTGAGATCTGTCACTTGCTGCCAGTGCTTGTCAAAGCCATGTGATTACACAAATCTAATGAACATCTTTTTACCAAAGAGGACGGAGAATTCGACAAGGGCGTGTAATGAGTTGAGATAAACTTACCTCGTTCAGCTCAGACTCTGTGTTTAAAAATTCTGTCACTCCATTAATCAGTTTAGAGTTCATAAATAAGGCCTCGCCATATCTGTGAAAACAAGGAGCATGCTTGTGATTACCGTGGTACCAGCTGAGCAAGGCATGATGGGAGTGATTTAGTGGCCATGCTTTAAAGTGTAAATAAGTGTAGATGGAGCCCCAATTTATACTGCACAGCGAAGATCACAGAATTGGTCATGTCTCTGTTTGGCAGGTGAATTTAAGGATAAGAATCCTATGATGGTTCCAGTAAAAAAGAGATAAAAACCAACATAATTCATTATCTAGTCTAGGCTTATGGGGAGTGTGGAAGCTGTGGTAGGAACTGACAGAGGGCATTTCAGGACACCATTCCACCTAAGTTGTATTTCTGTGCAGTCTAAGAGGTTTCTACAGCAAGGGCCATACTCAAACCCACAGCCCTGGAAGTGTGATTTCCCTGGCATGTCCACTGAAGCCTCGTGTTGCCTAGCCAGTGAAACTCTTTTGCCAGCAATAAAAACCGCTCATATTCCTACTGAATTACATCTGCCTTTACGAACGCACAAGCTCCGCTTGAGTTAACTTCAATTACGGCACAATGAAAAGCACTTAAATTCATTGCATGTGTAATGAGTAATTAAAGATATTTTGTTTTAATAAACACAGAAAAGTAGTACAACTATAACAGCAGATTTTATACTATTTGAATTCAGTTATGGCAGAAATAAAACTCTCTGTCAGTCTTCCCAAAACGGGTTTCCTTGTGATCGGTACAAATTTTACTACAAAAAAAAAAACAAAAAAACTCAGACATGACATGTCATATTAGACATACCTGGAGTTTAAAATGTCCCACTTTTCCCTGAAATACCTCCAGGCTAGATGTCTTCCGTGTGGATTTCGACCCACGTGTATGATGACATCGATCACGTCCTGATCCAGAACCAGATCCGACATCAATGAAAGGTTCAGCAATCTGAAGGGGGAAACGCACCCGCATTTACAGATGTGTCGCTGCAGTAATGCAGCTAAAAAGGCCCCTAATATTACTGTAAATAAATAAATAGGCACATAAATCAGGATGAGCGAGTGAGAAAAGCATTATTTGTGCAGACAGAAGCTGATGGGCTTAAGAGGTGGTTTCTTCTGTTCTTCACATGTGAATCCACTGGGAGACACAGAACATGCCCCCATCCCATTAAAAGTTCATTCTGTAATTGACTACTGCGGCGAGAGCTACACTTCCTCTGGACAGCTTTTGCTCATATTGGGGGAAAGGCTGGGTGATGATGAAGGAGACCGCAGCTGGTCATGTGACAACCCCATCAGGGAACTTTAATGGTATGAAAACAACAAAGCATTCAGACGCACTCATCTACCTCCGCATCACATAGGCATTCCCATCGGGAACCCGTCTTCCCGTAATCGTTACCGCAAAAGTGTAGAACGAATAGAAAGGCAGAGCAGGACCTGCTTACACACCCTTCCTCCTTCCACCCCCCCCCCACCGACCATCATCATGCAGACAGGCAAGTCAGACTCAGAAAGTCTCTTCTGAGTCAAGGGAGGTGGGGGGACAGACATGCTTTCAACTTACAAATGCACCACCCAGAGCAAGTTTTCAAGTGGCATTTTCACAAAGCTCAAAATCAAAAGGTGTGAGGGCGGGGGGGGGGGGGGGGGGGGGGGGGGGGGGGGGGGGGGGGGGGGGGGGGGG
>JABJVR010004641.1:0-14481 GCA_025773905.1 Chitala chitala
TGCTCAGTTCTGTTCAGAGGCTGTGTAATAGGACCATGTGCTCAGTTCTGTTCAGAGGCTGTGTAATAGGGTCATGTACTCAGCTCTGTTCAGAGGGTATGAAATAGGGTCATGTACTCAGGTCTGTTCAGAAGGTATGTAATAGTGGCATGTGCTCAGCTCTGTTCAGAGGCTGTGTAATAGGGTCATGTGCTCAGTTGTGTTCAGAGGCTGTGTAATAGGACCATGTGCTCAGTTCTGTTCAGAGGCTGTGTAATAGGGTCATGTGCTCAGCTTTAGTCAGAGTCTGTGTAATAATGGCAAGTGCTCAGCTCCAGTCAGAGACTGTGCAACAGGGTCATGTGCTCAGCTCTAGACAGAGGCTGTGTAATAGTGCCATGTGATCAGCTGTGTTCAGAGGCTGGGTAATAGTGCCATGTGATCAGCTGTGTTCAGGGGGATGAGTTAAATGCAGACAACACGTTTTAGTATAACATATAGTATATGTATTCAATGACTATAAAGCTTCTTCAGCTATTGATGGTATTAACTGATATCATGTTGACATTATAAGAACTTCTGCTGGAAATTCCAAACATTTTTACCTCATAATATTATCAAGTACATTTGCCAACATTGTTATTAAGGTGAAATGTGTATGTATACAAATTTCTTTTGAAAGGTGAAACTGCCGAGCATGCAAATATAGATGTGTTGAGCAATTGGATGTGTACATGGGGCTTCCATAGAGGAAAGTATGACACCAAGTTACTTAATAGACTGACTTCTGCATTCCTGCAATCTACATTTAGCATGATTACAGTATTTCAGTATTTGTTTTGTTGAGAAGATAGATCAGGAAGATGATTACCTAATTAATGGATTCGGAATCATTGGCTGAAACTCTTTGTTCAGCTTTTTTGCTGAAAAATTTCACAACGAAACCCAGGCTTTTTAAAAAATATTCTCATAAAAGGTGCTGAAATACCCTGTGTGAAGAATTATTCTTCATATTGAAACTAAAGCTCTTTACAATAGAATAGTTTAGCAAGTATTTAATAATTGTTAATAATTAATAGTTAATTATAGTTAATTAATAATTATAGTTAATAATTGTTTACATCCATTAAAGGATGTTATATTTCCTTTATTAATAGGGTTTTTATGTACAACACTGACCAGCAGTAAGTGGTTAAACCTGTTTTAAAGGCATTTATTGAAATTAAATTTTAATTTAAATTATACTCTGAAGAAGAGTCTGTGGCTGTCGTTCGTACGTACTTTTAATTGTCCAAAGTGTTTGACTAACTTCACAGCTGGAATACGTACTGAGTGAGGCCTTCTAGCCTTCAGTTTTTTGAAACACCAACTCCAGGTGTTTGTCAGCAGATCAGAGATCTTTAAAAATATATTCAAACGAATGCCTGGTAGTGTCTTGGGCAAGAACCTGATCTCTCAGTTTTTAGACCATAGTCCACACCATACCTGTCCATCTAACCAGGGTTTTAAACTGAAATTGTTTTCATAAAATGAGCAATTAAAATGACATCACTTTGTGCTATCTAATTAAACGTTTAATAGATAAGATAACTGATATTTGAATAATGACAGTTAACAGTTATTTGTTGACAAGTGGTGATTTGTACTTCTAGGATGTCAAGATGCAGTAAATTGAGTTTTGGAGACAGAAAGTGAATACTTTTGGAGAGATTAATAAAGACATAAGAAAGAGAAACATGAATAGAAATATGACAATAGGTAACAACTGGTTAGAGTATGGGGGAGCAGAGATAGCAGCGCTCTGTCTTGGAATAGGGGAGGTAAAGGTGACGTTACTTTTTATTGTTCATTTGTATCACATGTTGCTGGTGAACTGTTCTCTCTGTGTTGTGGCTTAGCTATCAGGGATTTTACGCTACCCTCACTCCAGAGCATGCCCACTGGACATTTTATGCTATGTATTTTTTATCAGGTGCTAAAATGGCCAGATGCCAGTTTTCTTGACCTCACATAAAATCTTTTGGTTCTTTCCCATGTCCCATGACACTGTTTCTGAAACATCCACTGTAAAATGAACAAGAGAAACTAGAGCTGACACGATTATTCGAATAATTCCATTTGTAAAAATCCTCGAGGCAAACTGTCTGCCTTGATTATTCACCTTACACTGCACTGAACTCTTATGCAGTCAGCTAGAGATGCGTGTTGCTGGGTGCAAACTGGAGGAGTGGAGTAAAATGAAAATAGGAAGAGAAAAAGCAAAATGGCAGAAACTATGGAAATTTTGAGAGCATTTCAATTTTTGGATCCCAAATTTTATTGGTACCACTTGCCATCCCCCACTCTGTTCAGACGCAGAAACATTATTTCTTTTGCAAATCACTCTAATACTGCTGTAATTACTACATGTGCAGACAATGCGGTGTTAGCCCTTAAAAAGTCTGACCAAACATGTTCGCTGCTTACACAAATACAACACAAACATAAACTACAGCTTTTCAAATTTACAGTTTAAAACTTATACAACATATCACATACAGCAGGTTTAATCTATTTAGATATAAGTAAACTAATTTAAAGTAACTGATTAAAAATAATAAAAGGGGCAGGGGCAATGAAAAACCTAAAAATTTATCTGTTACTGAAATTTTTTGTGTAATTATTATTTTTGTACTTGAGAAATCTTTTTGAAATTAAAATTAAATGACTTTTAAACCGCTTTTCATATGGACATGGTGTTAAAGGTGTTACGAGCACTGTCTTGTCCTCTCTAGGCTATGTAATTTCTAGCTTCCGCCCTTTTCTATTGCACATTGGATCTCTACATTCACCTCGTTCTTGTTTGCACCTCCATTTTTGCCTTAGTGATTACACCTGGTGTTGGGCTCCTTGGACCTCTATATCTACTCTCCTGTTCTCTTCCTTTCATCCCAGTTGTTAGATGTAGATATTGCTATAGACAACTTCTAGTCTCTCAACTGATTGTATTTTTGGTTTCTTGTTCTTTTTATTCTTTCCTTGCATGCTATCTTCTATTCTTGCATGTATATCAGCTTTGACCTCCCTGTTCTACCCTTGTACCATTATCTGCTTTGTTCTGCAAATAAAGCCACTTTCTGCTTTTAGACCTCTCCTGTCTCCATGGCTTCCCTTTTCAGATCATTACAAAAGGTGTATCTTGTAATATGTATCACAGGTAAGAAGAAAGCAGTATCAGTATTCATACCTTCAGCTCATGACCCTCTATGCACCATCAACAAAAAGTTTGATTTATTATGGGATGTCAGGAATAATGCATTATGGTTATGATTCTCATTGACCAAGTTATATACAAGTTTTAGTTTAGTAACAAACATAACTATGGATAGCAGCAATGTGCAACAAAATGCAGGTTTTGGTCTGAGTTCTTGTGCTGTTTAATATTACCTAAGATAAAGGTTTGTAGCTGAGCAGATTTTAACCTGATAGCCAGTTTTTTCTAAATGAAACACCCAGTCTGCACACAATTTTTTTTTTACACTTGAATAAAATATTGTATCCAATTACCGAATTACCCATAAAACTATTGATAAAACATTCAATTATAAAAACAATCAATCTTTGCATCCTTGGCTTGAAGTTGCAGTGTGGCACATTAGGTCTAATAATGTCCAAATCTAAATCTTAAGTTTAGTGTCTCGTTATTTCACCATTTGGCTCAATGGGTAGCGCTGCTGCTGCACACCTTCAGTCATAGGTTTGAATCAGGTGCTCAGCACTGTGTGTATGATCTGTGCATGGCATTTGCATGATCTTCTTGTGCTTATGCAGGTATCCACTGAGTGCTCTAGATTCCTTCTACAGCCCCAAATAAATGCTGGTTAATCGTTATGTCTGAATTGCCCTTAGTACGTGTGTGTGTGCGTGCGCCCTGTGATTGGTTGGTGCCGTGTCCAGGGCGTTCCCTGCCTTGTGTACTAGGTTGCCTGGTATAGGCTCTAGGCCACTTGGGACCCTAAACAGAATAAACAGCTTGGTAATGGATGGATGGATGGATAATTCACCATTCTATGTACTTATTTACTAACTCAGCACTCCTTATTACAGTATAGTGAAAGGCATACAGCAAATACACATTACCTGTGTAAATTAAGGCAACTGTTTGCTACACAAAATTTACACATAAGCTTATTACAGAACATGATATACACAGCCCTGTAAATGCTATGCTATTAAATAATGACTGTATATATACCACTACAGTGTATATCTCATTATTTCTGTGGTATTCAGCGAGGGGAAAAAAAGATGCACTGAAAGTAGTGCTTATATGCAAACCTGATTTGACTCAGCTGTATTCCTCTTTGGATCACATGCCTTTCATAATGCGTCTGATGAAATCAGAGGACCAGCGTTCTGAGTCAGCTGTGGTTTGGCATTCAAGATAGTGCACACTAACAGAAAAGCATTGCCACACAATGCACACCGATCGGAGGCAAGATCTGCATAAAATGAGATCTAGCTGTTTACCTTCCTTCTTATGATTGCACACGCAGTGCCGGTTCAGACCCCTAAAATCATAAGCACGGGAGCGTTTCACAACCACGGGGGACGGGAGGGGGACTGTGGCAGGCTAATGACCCCACGAGCTCCGGGGCTTTAACTTGATGTTCTTCACTACGCTTCCGTTGTCATGGCTTCGCTGCACGAAGAGAGTCATGTGAACACACTGCCGAAGACACGGCGATGATGTGACGTATTAGCAGGTCCGGTAGTTCACGTTGATCTCGATAAAAGTGTTGTCAGAAGTTAGTGCGTGGAAGCTGCATTCTTACCTTTTCAGACAGCAATGCCTTACATCGCAGGCATAGTAATAAAAGAAACCCCAAAGCTTATTTGAACCAAAGTGTTAAATACAATCTAAATTGCAGTTCTCTGATTTTATTGCGTTGTAGCTTGTTTTCCAATACGTGGTGCAGCTAACAACTGCGTTTTGTTATTTTAAAACACCTATGTATGATGAAAGTTTGATTCGTATATTTTCTGTTCCGTTTTAACGTGTTCTGAGTAAAGATGCCAATTTTCAATTGTGTTTCAATAGGGTTCCAATAAACTATGATGGTTTAAAAGTCCAGTAAAAAAACGGACTTGTACAAAGAAGTGGTGGTTAAAATGTGCTTTGGAGAAAAATATCTGCAAGGGACGCACCAGCATTGCTGGATTGTGTTTTGTCCGACTTCAATGCTTAATAGTGGCTTAAGAGTAGAGCTTGTTTAAGACGAGCATATCTGCACACCTCCCTAATTATAAGCTGTGGACTGACACAACGCTGCAAATACGAGCGGACACCGTACATCGCCGAGCGTTTACACATGGTAACAGGTAACACAGGAGCCCACAGCGCGTACTACCCCTGATCGGTGCATTTGTCAGCCTCATTGTGCTTTTGTTTTTGCTTAGAAACGTCCGTATAAACGTCACGCTGTTTGTTATTTTCTGCCAGTGATTCATGAGGTGTTAACTGATCGTTATAAATCGTCAAAAAACCTGCATTTGCATATTGATATAACTTTTGCGGTTTAGATATAAATGCTTACGTTTTTTTTCATCCTCAGTGAAATAAACCATGCACCGATTAAAGAGAAATGCAGAATGCAGCTAGCGATGGGGTGATGTTTTCAGGCGAAATTTGGCAATAACACAACAGATTAATATCAGAATGATATTTCATTTTATGCAAAATGCAGTGTTAATGAAACTTCAGTCGACAGATAAGTCAACATGCGTGTATTACGGGGGCGATGGAAGCTCAAACTAGCGACCTCGCAGCACGCACAGAGTTACTGGACAGGGCGATTAGTCCACTGAGCTAAGGACTGGCGTCCCTTGCCGGGGCGATTTACAGTACTCTTGTCCCGACTACCGGGCGATTCTCACAGTAGCTGCTACACGTGCATGCTTTAATTTCGACTAATTGCTAGACTGACACAGTGATACATTGATAATGGTTTATAAATTATTCAAAATATCAAAGTTCACTGCACAGGAAGGCACACAAAACATAACCAGACAGGCAAATTTCAGCCAAGACGTTTGGAAAGCAGCGGTGTGGTGTTGTCTTGGTAAGTGGGTGTACTGTTCCTTTCATCCCTTTGGGCCTAGGCCTGTGCACTGTTACTTCATGTAAGAGTGACCAAAAGGTGGATATATGTTGTATACCTGTGTATATGCACTAATACAACTCTGGTAGGAAGGTTCAGATACTGACCCTAGTGAGTTCATATACTAATCAGCCACAACATTATGACCATCTGCCAACAACATTATGTGTGAGGTGAAGTGAATAACATGGATTATCTTGTTTCACTGGGAAGTAGGTGTGATATATTTGGTAGCAAGTGAACATTTTGTCCCTGAAGTTGATGTGTTGGAAGCAGTAAAAATGGGCAAGTGTAATGATTTTAGCAACTTTGACAAGGGTCAAATTGCGATGGCTAGACGACTGGTCAGAGCAACTTCAAAATTGCTGCTCTTGTGGGGTGTTCCCAGTCTGCAATGGTCAGGACCTACTAAAAGTGGTCTAAGGAAGGAAAACTGGTGAACTGGAGACAGGGTCATGAGCAGCCAAGGCTCACTGATGCATGTGGGGAATAAAGGCTGGCCTGTGTAATCTGATGCAATAGATGAGCTGCTGTAGCTCAAATTGCTGAAAAAGTTAATGCTGGTTCCAACAGAAAGGTGTTAGAACACACAGTACATTACAGTTTGTTACATATGGGGCTGTGTAGCCTCAGACCAGTCAGGCTGCCCATGCTGATCTGTGTCCATCGCCAAAACACCTACAATGGGCATGTGAGCATCAGAACTGGACCACGGAGCAATGGAAGAAGGTGGGCTGGTCTGATGAATCACTTTTTCTTTTACAGCATATGAATGGCTGTGTACATGTGTGTTGCTTACCTGAGGAAGGGATGGCATCAGGATGCACTATGGGAAGAAGGCAAGCTGGCAGAAGCAGTGTGATGCTTTGGGCAATGTTCTGCTGGAAATCCTTGTATCCTGCCATTCATGTAGATGTTACTTAGACACCTACCATCTACCTAAACATTGTTGCTGACCAAGTACACCCCTTCATGTAAACAATATTCCCTGAGAGGCCTCTTCCAGCAGGATAATGTGCCCTGCCACACTGCAAAAATGGTTCAGCAATTGTTTCAGGAACACAACAATGAGTTTGAGGTGTTGACTTGGCCTCCAAATTCTCCACAACTCAATCCAGTTGAGCTTCTGTGGGTTGTGCTGGAAAAACAAGTCTGATCCGTGAAGGCACCACCTCGCAACTTACAGGACTTAAAGGATCTGCCACTGACAGTTTGGTGCCAGATACCACAGCATACCTTCAAGGATCTATTGGAGTTCATACCTCGATGGACCAGGGCTGTTTTGGCAGCAAAAAAGGGGATCTACTAAATATTAGGTGGATGGTCTTAATGTACAGTATATGCACATAAAAAGTGCCTATCGGTGCTTATCACTGTAAGAAGGGATCCATTCTAATTGTGGGGTACAATATTTAATAATACTATATACTTAAATAATCATCTATCAGCCGAGATGGTGAAACCAAGGTTACAGCAGAAAAGTTCCTCCAAAGCATTGGTCTTCAGGAATGAACAGAGAGGCAGGTACAGATCAGTTTGCAGCTGTTTTCTGCTGAGTACCAACTCTGAGAAGAGCACCCAACTTGCTACTTTGTCATTTAAGGGGATGACGGTTGAAGAGAAAGGGAGCAGGCTGGCATGAGACGAGTTGGTCAAGAAAGGCCATCTGAGAGGTGATCCACCTTATGGAAGCAGACACATGGACAAGGAAGACATGTACCGGTGACATCTGGAACTTGGTTAGGTAACAAAAGACAATCCCTGCCTGGGGCTGGATGGGGATGTCACACTGATGCTTCCTTCCCTGTTCTGTGCTTACACACATAAATGCATACATGTCAGTATATAAAGATCAGCACTCAGATCACTCTATTATGTAATAAAAACATGAGATTGTTTTGTTCAGTAGTTCTACAGGCCTTTAAACCCCCGGGTCTCCATGCATTCATGTGTTTCTTATAAATTCTTTCCCCCTGAGAGGTACACTCCAAAACATCATTTGAACACATTTCTGATGGGTGTAGCAGCTTGTAACAATGTTAATAAGGTGATACGAGAGCATGTTCAGTGTTGATGGTGCGCCTTCATCATTCACACACTAGACAACAGCTGTCAAATCCTTGCAGTGCTCGTCTGCACATTTATTTCATTTATTTTCTTTTCCCAGCAATGAAAAGTGAGTTCAACCAGGTCATGTTTTGTATAGCAGAATGCATGGTTTCTCAACCGCAGGACCAGTTGCAACTTGTTCTGCTGCATCTTTGAGTGGCAGATGGCAAAGATGTCTGGGCTGTCGTCCCTGTTGGGTTTACCCCCCTCCCCCCCTTGTTTTGCGCAACTGTCAATAAAGGACAGTTAAATATAATTGCAATATGTTGAAATGCACTTACTGACAAGCAGTTTACTAGAGGTTGACTGTGCTTTCCTGTCTTTTTCCTGAATGGCATTCTTACTGTAGGGTGCTTTTATAGTTAAATTTATTTTTGTTGTTTCCTTAGAGTAGTGTGAATATTAATTAAAGATGAAGAGGATGCTCAACTCAGCAGGTTTTTCTGTTAATTGCCACCTCCTGGCTGGCTGACGTAAGTCCGAGTGTGAATGGAGACGTGTGAATGGGTGTCCGCCTGCCAGCTGCAAGGTGTTAACAAGTGTGTGCGCAGTTCTAGCACTAAAAGCAGGGCCACGCTCTGCCACTGACATGCAGGCTTAGGGTCGCTGAGGAGCTGCTGGATCCGGGGTGGAATTCCTGCCCCTCCCCTTTCTCGGGAAGATGTGTTGCACAAGACAACACTTTGATCGGACCAGGGACTGGGTGGCCCTCAGGGTCAGGGCTTGGTGCGACTCTTCAACTTATGTTTACAATATAGCTCTCACGCAATGTTGCTTAACATAATCTCTGTCTTACTGAAATTTCTTCAAAAAGTATGTTTTGTATGGTTTGAGGTTTCAGTGAGAGTACTTATCAATGACATACAGGCAGTCCTTAGCTTGTGAGAAGAGATCCATTCTCAGACTTTTTTTGCACAATGTACTGCATTATTTCACACGTGTTTATTCAAATCAAGCTACCAAACATGTTCTGGAAATGTATTTAGCATTAGTATGATAATGAGAGGAAACACTGTCTGCTGTGTTTGCAAGGTGATGCGGTCTCAATGTCCGTTTTTGCTGTAATTAGAAAACGACTTTCATAAAAAGTCGTGCATTTGTGTTTAGTGCCACTTATTTTAGAAAAGATGAAGATGCATTTTCTAAAAGCTGTGAAGGCTTTAAAAAAGTGCAAAGTGTCGACCGAAGCTGTGCAAGCTGCTTTTGGTATCATGTGCGCATTAATCAGAATTAGCATTGACAACAACATTCTCATCGTCTTGCGTATTTGAGATGTATCCAGCATGGCATACTTCCTGTTATTTGGCTTGTGAGACACGTTTGGATTGCTGTAAGTCACAACTAGGGTCAGAAATCAGGCCATGTCATTATGTGGGTTACTTCCTACCAGAAACAACAGCAACTGAGGACTTCCTCCCATCTCTTGGCAACTCTGGTAGGGGTGGATATGTATGAGGAGCGGGGCTTACTCTTACTAAGGGCGAATGGTTTGTGGCTTAGAAATCATTTCCTGTTTCTGCCTATACAATTTGCAGCCAGAGCCCGCTAGTTGGGGGTGAGCTTTAATAAGGGTCTGCTCCTGTGAAGGGTGCTGTCAGATGTGTCTTGACCTTGTGTTTCAAAACGTCCCTGTGCTATACAGTACACCAGCAGCAGAAGCAGTCCTGAATCAGTCCTCACGGAAGGAGCAACTTCTGTATAAAGTACTAATGTAAATGGTTAAGTCATTAGCACAACGATTATAATAAAAGAACAAACCTATAGTAAAAGATTACACTCCCTAACTGTATGCATAAAAAATAGCTGTGGCTACACAAACTCGCAAGCCAATTTACTTATTTTCTGACCTACTCTTGTCTCTTTAATGTTGTCGGCTGCATGTAACCCAGTTAGCAGGAGAGAAAGGAGCACTTATCCTTACTGTGGGGTGCAGGCAGTAATACAAACGTGGGCATGTGCAGCGTCTGTCCCATGTTGCACCTTAAACCTCCATATGGGGCAAGAGAAGGGTTCTGTGAAAGATGTATCGGGTTACATGAGGCAAAGGAGAAAACAGCTGCAAAAAAACTGTGTTTGTCATAGGAGGCTCATGGTACCCCTGGGCTCTAACCTGCCTTGTCTTTGACTAAACAGAACCATACAATATCCTGATCGGATGACTGGTGCATTAGCTGAGGCCTCCTTCGTGGGAGGGGCTGTTGCTCTGATGTAACAGCCTGTAACGCTCCGAGTCTGTGGGGACAGCAGCACGTAAAATTGCCACGTTGACTAAATGACTGCTGGTGGAGGGGGGGTGTAGACGCTTCACTGCAGTAGTGCATGCAGTGCACAGACTTCAGCCAGGTCTTCACGTCTCATGTAGCCAAATTTACACCTCTCTTGCGCCTTCTGCCCCCCCCAACACAGAAAGGACCTCATAAATAGTAGTGCACAAGGCATGTATGTTGGCTCTTTGGCTGCAGATATATTTGCTTCTCTGCACCATGTGTCTTTTTCATAACCGTAACAGACCAGTATGTTTGATGTTTTAGTATTTTTACATAGTTTTATTTTGCTTTTTGTTTTGGAAGTTCATTGTAACTGATAGTGGTGTTGCACTCCTGTGTTTAAGTGGAGCACAGCAAAAAGACGTTATTTAACGCCTTTGAATTCCAAGAGCAGTGTGCTCAATTTTATTCATAGATCTGTACTGTAATTGTGCTTATTTTGGAAAAGCTATGCTGAACAGTGGTTTTTGGGGTATGATACTCAGGCGGCTGCCTTCAGAAGGTACTCTGGAGTCCCAGCACAGAGCTCCCTGTTAGGGGGCAGACGCCTGTTCTTACTTACTGCTGCAGCTGCAGTGTGAGGGGGGGACCTTGAACTGTTTACTGGCTTCAACACTACATAGTGAAATACACCCCCCCAATTCACTCCTTCAGGCAGGTGTCTTTGAGCATAGTACACTGGTCCGTTCCCCCTCCTTCTTTTCCCCAAGGCTGTCTGATGCAACATCACCAACTCCCCAAAGAAGCCATAAAAACTGACTGGCTTCTATGTGCTCCACCTCCTCTTGCTGTTGCCTGCCTTCTCTCTCTCCCTCCCTCCCTCTCTATCGTCTGCCTATACTGGTTACCTCTTTCTTGGCCACATCTCAAACCCATTAAAGCTGGTGTGTGCTCTTCAGGGAGTGCAGTAGAACTCCCTTCCATGGTCCATGTGAGAGGCCATATGCAGAAGTTATTTGCATAGCTAACACCTGTGGTCTTGCTGCAGTCAACTCTTGGTGGCTATATGTGGCCTAAACTGCAGTGAAATTGCGGTGGCACAAAAGACTGTGCTGCTTTTAAAACCAAACAGTTTAGCACAGAATGAGGAAATGGCTTCACGACACTGTGTGCATTTGGGAAATTACTGCATGTTATCTTTATATATACAGTGCTGTAGTAAATGAAGGAACTGCCAGTAAATTCCTTACATTGATCATTGTGTGCATATTTAGGTTTATTAGGAAACTTGAAAACATAAAGTACAGGAACATAATATGGATCTGAGATGCACGGAACACGTTTTATCACATTAAAATAATCTGATATCAATCATATTGATAACTACGACTAATTGATGTCCAAGATGAAGGTTACTTAAGAGCCTAAAAGTTTTTGTCTGAAAGTTTATGAGAACATTAAAGGCTAGAAAACAGTGAATGAATTCCATGACACCAATCTTAAGTGAGCCAATACGCAATTTCTTTCTGTTTAGGGCATTTCCATCTTTATTCTGTTTTGAGAAATTTGTCAGTTTATAATTGCACATTCCAGAAACCTCTGGTTACTCTGCCACTTTATTCTATGTGGTCAGTTTCAGTTTCACTTTGCTCGACTCTTGATTAATCAGTTTGTTGATTGTTCATTTAATCGAAAAGTTTCATTGTATTGTTGATAAACATATTTATAATTTCATGGGACAGAATGGTACCATACAGTTTGGTAAAGCAAACAAAAAGTTCAGTGCAATAATATTATATGACCGCATGCTTACTTCTGCCAAGCAAATTAGCTGGTGTTGTTTTTTTTTTTTTTTGCTTCCGTACAGTTTGAGGCTCTGACTCCTGGCTTCAGTGCACAATGCAGTGCATGTGTGGAATGAGCAGCTCCTACAGTGTATCAGGGACCTGAGAATGTTCCGGCACTGTGGCAGTGGTGAGTTCTTTCTGGGTTTCTGGTGGATGGGATGTTAATCCACACTGAGGCGATCCCCACAGTTAAAACGACACCCTTAAATGTTCCTACACCCTCCCTCCTGGCTTGCCGACACAGCGTGACAGGACCAAGGGAGGTCGAAAGTTGAGCAACACCAGGAGCCATTGCGCAACCCCTCCCCCTTTCAGGTGCAGCTTTGCGTGGCTGTAAGTCAGCCGCTTCTAGGAATGCGATACGTGTCGGCCCATGGGTGAGGTAATACCACGCAAATAACTCCAGGAGCTGAGGCTGTGTGGCAGAGGGTATTGCGCAATGCCCTTGTCCAGGCTGCTGAGTACCTCAACTGGGGCAGGCAAAACTGATACAGCTGCCTGCTCCACATAGCTCGTGTCCCCTGAGCTCACAGTCAATGCGGTAAACAGGCCTCTCTTCTTTGGCTGAGGCCTTGCGGAGGACACAGCCAGCCATTCATGCGGAATTGATTCACGCTTTCCTGCCTCATGCAGAATTCACTCTGCACTCCTCTCTGGTGGGATGGTGCGTTTGAAATCCCTGCTTGTAAATGTGAAATGTCATTCCTCTCGGCAGTGTGCCCAGATGAGGTGTTGTTAACATGCAATTTCTGGCAACAATGCGTCCAAAAACTGCAATACAAGAGAACCTGACTTTTTATATTGCCGTAATGAGTGGCAACAGTTATGCAATTCAGATGACCGAGACTTAGTAATCACCTGATAGGAAAAAACATTTGCTCAGAGGGGTTGCAGTATATTTGCAGCAACTGTTTACTGAAGGCTGTGAGCAGACAGACAGGAGCTTACCAGAGAAGTGCTGAAAGACTGCAAGGCAATTAAGACAGTTTCAGACAAGTACATATCACTTTCTAAACAGTGTTCAAAGATTAACTACCTTACAAACAAGTGTGTGGAAGCCAAGCATCCATATATTATTTTTTCTTTAACATGAACATGTATTGAATGTAATTTGCATCTGAAACACAGCAGGCCAAAATCTAACGGCATTACATATGTTTATCTAGGGCACCAGCACAGCTGGGGGCTGAGTGTAGATGACAGAGTGGTTAAAAAACTGCAGTGTGAATAACAAGTTACATGTTCATGTACAACGAAATGCAGTTTAGAGGAAATGACCGAGCACTTGTAATGTGTGATGGGTGTCTGTTCATGGAGCTGTGAAGGATGAACCAAAACAGAGTAGAACCTGAGCAGGATGGTGAGGGTATGCAGACATGTGGCCATGCAGGAGTACTCGGCTACATCCACAAGAATCATAACTAAAATATAGAAACTGAATGAGAGCAGGCTTTGAATAAGAGCTCACTGGCCACATGAAATAAAGTTTGTATGTATTCTAGAACCCAAAGCTCAGCAGCTCAGAGGTGCTGCCCCCTAGGAAATGGCTGGAGTCATAACACTGTTTTTTGCATTCAGAATGTGTACGTGTGATTACCTAGCAAAAAAAAAATGTGCAAATATAACTCAGCACATAATTGCATCCAGCAAAAGAGAATTTCTGTGGATGATGAAGAAAAATAATGGAGAGGACATTACTTAGTAGGAATTGTATGAGATTGGAAGCTGCTGGAAACTTGACAGTTAGTGAAGGTGAACTCCCTGATCCGATGGGAGAGACCTGCTGTTGGACTAATTTTTACAGCGAATCTTTGTATGGTGAAATTCAGACAGATTGATCTGTTTGCATTGTCATCAACAGCCATTAAGTGCTGCATGTCTGTTAGACCTGCTTTTGGCCTTTCAGAAGGGCCTTTCTCAGTCTGCTGCTTGTTTACCAGGTCAGGCTGTGGGTTTGGCCTCTGTGAGGTGTGAATACAAAATGTAATAGTTATACAGCAAAAAAAAATAAATAAATAAAAAAAAGATCAAAACACAAATCCACTGCTACTTTATAATGCCATTAAAGTAAGAAAGATTTTATACAAGAAGTTAGTTGAAATTCGCTTTAATGGAATCTTCAGTGCCCTGCCCTGGGTGTCCCCTGCCCTGCGCCCTATGTGCTCTGGGATGGGCTCCAGGTTTCCCCGTGACCCTCAC
>JABJVR010004642.1:0-14480 GCA_025773905.1 Chitala chitala
GGACAGGGGAGAAAACCAGAGACCCTGGCAGACTGGGACAAGAGAGAAAACCAGAGACCCTGGCAGACTGGGACAGGGGAGAAAACCAGAGACCCTGGCAGACTGGGACAAGAGAGAAAACCAGAGACCCTGGCAGACTGGGACAGGGGAGAAAACCAGAGACCCTGGCAGACTGGGACAAGAGAGAAAACCAGAGACCCTGGCAGACTGGGACAGGAGAGAAAACCAGAGACCTTGGCAGACTGGGACAGGATACACACAGTCACTATGTCACAAACAGTAGCTGTGTTACTGGACATTCTTACATGAACATTTTTCTTCAGTCACATTGAAATCATTCTGATTAATGATTCCAATTTATTTGCTTACATGGATGCTAATCTAATAAGATTTGCATTTACATTCTCAGAGCATTTAATCAGAATTAGTTTTGTGACATGCGCAAAGTGGTTCTGTCCACTTTGACATACATGCAACAAATTCTCTGCCAAAAATAATTGTTTTCAACAATTTTGCCAAAAATAATGTTCAATAATTTTGAATTCTTTTAAAGTTTCCAAAAAATAAGTAGTGTCCCCTGCAGACCAGTTTTGCTTTGTCTCTGCCACGTTTCTGACCCTCCAGAGAAAAAGTTATGTCACCTATTGTTAAACCCACATGGGACAAGCATGCACACAAAAATATATTTATTCCTACTAGAGGTAACTGATCAGATTAAGTGTTTACATGGTTAACATTTTCCAAACCACCAGATTACTAAAGGGTTACACTTCCCCTCTTGTCAAAAATTCACCCAGATTGGACTGAATTGGGCCAGTCTGCTCTGATTGAGGTGGTTACATGAAGCCTTTTTATTCTGAATGAGCCACTCAAAAGTGGGATTAAAAGTGGAATATCAAGGTCCATGTAAATGCAGCTATTGACTCAATTACACTGGCCAACAGCCACAACTTTTACACCACAGAGAATAAGGCTACATCAACAACTAGCAAAGACAAGGGGAAACCTGAGAGCCTAAACAGTGTTCAGCAGGAAATCAGCACCAGGTGTGAACACACCAAACAACTGGACAAAACAGGCAAAGTAACAAGACAACTAGACATGACAGCGAGACGGCATGATCACACACACAGACACACTATGACACTTGTTTTCACAGATTATCTGAGTCTTCAGTGTTTTAACACACTAATTTATACCCTTTACACTTGAAATATTGTAATTTGTGTGTGTCAAATTACTGTAGTCTTTGTAGTTCTTCCCCTCTAATTACTGTTGTATACAACGCTGATTTTCATATTATCTTCTTACCTCACGATTTTGCAGGATAATTCCACTGTAGGTGACATCATCTTCCTCAGGTTCTGCAGTGGACTGGACAACAAAAATAACGAACTTTACACAGGATTCTGCTCATTGTCTAACTGTACCTGAGAAATATTGTTGGGCTGCAGCGTTTTCTTACTACAGAAGATACTGAGAAAATCGAGGACTCTTTTGTTTACAGTCAGTTACATTACTGCAATGCTTTACTCTCTGGAAGTACAAACCTCACACTAAACACTTTACAATGCATCCAAAATGCAGCTGCTACAACTATTACTGAAAGTAAGAAAGTACGACCATATAAAACCTGGACATATAAGGCTTCCTGTCCACTACAGGACAGATTTCTGTTCACATTAAAGGCACTCAAAAGTAAAGCACCGGCATATTTAATGGAGGTGATTAATTTATATAAAATTCAAAATGTTCCCTATGACTGCTCTGTGCATACATAAAAATATTGGTGCTAGAGCATTCAGTTACAGAGCCCCTAGACTGTGGAATACTCTGCCTGGCTATGTATGGGATGCCAAAGCAGTCTCAGTGCTTAAATCCCAAGTGAAGACCTACTTCTATGACTTAGCTTTCCCACAACAGTCTCCACAGCTCATTGAAGTTAATGCTGCTGGCGCTGCTGTACATGCCAATGTCCCTCTGGTATTTTGTTATGTGACTGCCGCTGTGTGTGTTGTGTACTAAACCCTCTCTGCAATTCTTCTCTGCCTTTGTGTCTACCTGGTGCCCAACTGGGCACCATGTAAGCAGGGTGTCCTGTTGGAGTTGCTGACACCCAGTGTACCCCCCCCCCCCCATGGTGCCTTTGCCCAAGAAATGCTGCCAGTGTGCAGAGACCAAGTCCTACATCTTGAGCACAGAGACCAACTCCTACATCTTGAGCACAGATGGACTCTATAGTGCCATTTAAAGCACATGTTAACTTTGTATTCTGTACTGTTAGTATGACCAGGCGGGGCTTGCAGCCAGTCTACCTTGTACCCCCAGAAGTTTTTCTCTCCAAGCTGTGGAGTTTTTGTTTCCTTTTCTCCATTGTTGCCTAGCTTTTATTTTAATTTCAATCGTCCACTTACTGTTCTGTAATATCTGTAATATCTGTAATTTTTTTCCTGTAAAGCACTCTCAGGCAACTTGTGAATGGTGCTATAAATAACTGAATTTTATTAACTGACAACTACTTTACAACTCATAATACATTATGTGGTGTATTAATTTTGATTGTACATTTACAGGACATGAATAATCAAAATATTTTGGTTCTCTTAGGAAAATCTACATTAAAGAGAAATGGAATTTTTTTGCTTTCATTTCATTTCATTTTGGAAATGTTCTGAAATGTTTAATTAAAACATGCCAACTCTACATTATGAGATAGAGACTGTGTTGATGAAAGTTGTGGCGTTTTGAAAAATGGTTTTATTTATTTTTGCGTTTTACCTCTTGCGGGGCTCCTTGTGTTGTGATCTCTGTACCAGATAAGACTTCATTCTCCATTTTGTGATTCCCCTAAAACAGAATCACAGACTTTCAAAGCTAGAAACAAATTAGAATATTCATTACATTGCTGTAAATACAGTACTTAAATTTTTAAACTTCCTCTTTTTTTCTTAAACAAAAAATAATGTTTAAATTATGACAATAAACACATAAGCAAAAAGTCACTTAGTCTCCAAACTGTGAAGGAAACCTGGGTTTTTACACTGCAGTAACTTTGGTTACATGGCAGATTGTCAAAAGACCAACATACTGTGAGGTCTGGCTGGTCTTGTCTTATCAGGTTTTTTTCTGTGAGTAAAGAAGAAAACAGAAACAGGAAGTTCAGTTTGACACAAGGAAGTTAACCAAAACATGACTGGCTTATTATCATTGAAAATCTGGTTGAATGATTATTATCATTGACAGTCTGGTTGAATGATTATTATCATTGACAGTCTGGTTGTATGATTTCCACATTACTCTAAACCCTTGTATACTCACTGTGTTTGTAACGCATTACACATGACACAGTGATGATGGTCAGGAGCAGCATGAATGATCCCAGTCCAACGAAGAGGAGCATCGGCATCAAAGAGCTAAACAAGAAGGGGGCTTATTAATGTCAATATTACCTACAAATGAGAAAATGAAACATTAAGACAGTAAGGAAACACTCAAACAGCACATTTTAACTGTCAGTAGTATCATTTCATATATGCTGTCTTACTGATGAAGACCTTACAGCTTACTTAGTAATGGGTAATTCTGATGTCTTCACAAATGGTTCTGCAAAAAAAAGAAAAATTTTAATGCTGTACAATTTGTAACAGAAATAAAAATATTCAGTAGTACTTACATTTACTCTACACACTGATTGAGCAGGTGGTAATGTGTTAAAATGCATAATGTGCTAATGACTTTATCGACAGTAAACCTGTATTGACAGTAAAATGGCATATATTCTGTATGCAGGAAATATAGGGCACAAAGCAAAGTACATCAGGAACTGGGTGTCAACCCACTGGGGTGTTGATCTACACCACTGTGACAGAAAAAATATAGCTGTATATTTTATATGGAGGACCATCCATCCATCCATCCATCCATCCATTTTCTGTCGCTTATCTGGGGCTGGGTCACAGGGGCAGCAGTCTAAGAAGGGACCTCCAGACTTCCCTCTCCCCAGACACCTCCTCCAGCTCTTCCAGGGGGACGCTGTTGATGTTCCCTGGCCAGTCGGGAGACGTAGTCCCTCCAACGTGTTCTGGGTCTTCCCTGGGGTCTCTTCCCAGTGGGACATGTCTGGAATGCCTCCCCAGGGAGGCATCCGAAACAAATGCCCAAGCCACCTCAATTGGTTCCTCCTGATGTGGAGGAGCAGCAGCTCTACTCCGAGCTCCTCCCTGGTGACTGAGCTCCTCACCCTATCTCTAAGGGTGCGCCCGGCCACCCTGCGAAGGAAACTCATTTCAGCCGCTTGTATCGAGACCTCATTCTTTTGGTCATGACCCAAAGCTAGTGACCATAGGTGAGAGTAGGAATGTAGATTGACCAGTAAATCGAGAGCTTTGCCTTTACACTCAGCTCCTTCTTCACCGCAATGGCCCTGTACATCGACCGCATTGCTGTTGCCGCTGCACCGATCCGTCTGTCAATCTCACGCTCCATCCTTCCCTCACTTGTGAACAAGGCCCCAAGATACTTAAATTCCTCCACTTGAGGCAGTATCTCTCCTCCAACCTGCAGATGGCAAACCACCTTTTTCTGGTCAAGAACCATGGCCTCGGACTTGGAGGTGCTGATTCTCATCCGGGCTGCTTCACACTCGATTGCAAACCACTCCAGTGCACGCTGAAGGTCTTGGCCTGATGAAGCCAACAGGACAACATCATCCGCAAAAAGCAGAGATGAAATCCTTTGGTCCCTAAACCAGACTCCCTCTGGCCCTTGGCTGTGCCTAGAAATTTTGTCCATGAAGATGATGAACAGAACCGGTGACAAAGGGCAGCCCTGCTGGAGTCCAACGTGCACCGGGAACAGGTCTGACTTACTGCCGGCAATGCAAACCAAACTCCTGCTCCGGTCATACAGAAATCAGACAGCCCTTAGCAGATATCCCCTGACTCCATATTCCCAGAGCACTGCCCACAGGATGCCACGGGGGACACGGTCGAATGCCTTCTCCAAGTCCACAAAGCACATGTGGACTGGTCAGGTGAACTCCCATGAACCCTTGAGCACCCTAGTGAGGGTATAGAGTTGACCCAGTGTTCCACAACCTAGACAAAAACTACATCGCTCCTCCTGAATTTGAGGTTCGACTATCGCCCTATTATCCTCCCCAGCACTCTGGTATAAACTTTTTCTGGGAGGGCAAGGAGTGTGATGCCTCTGTAGTTGGAACACACCCTCTGGTCCCCTTTCCTAAAAAAGAGGTACCACCACCCCAGTTTGCCAGTCCAGAGGTACTGCCTCTAACTATGCCCCTAACTATGTTGCAGAGGCATGTCAGCCAAGACAGCCTAACAACATCCAGAGACTTAAGGTACTCAGGGCGGATTTTGTCCACCCCTGGTGCCCTGCCACTGAGGAGCTTGCTGACTACCTCCATGACTTCAGTTATGGAGGTAGTGAGCAAGGGTTATGGACAAATCATCCTCCGAGTCTTCAGCCTCTGCTTCCTCTACAGAAGGTGTGTCAGCGGGGTTAAGAGATCCTCGAAATATTCCTTACATCGCCTGACAATATCCTCAGCTGAGGTCAACAGCTCCCCACCGCCACTGTAAACAGTTTTGGCTGAGCACTGTTTCCCTCTCCTGAGGCGCCGGACGGTTTGCCAGAATCTTCTCGGGGCCGACTGAAAGTCCTCCTCCATGGCCTTGCCAAACTCCTCCCAGACCCAAGTTTTTGCCTCCACAACCACCCGGGCTACAGCACGCTTGGCCTGCTGGTACCCGTCGGCTTCTTCAGGAGTCCCACAAGCCAACCATGCTTGATAGACTCCTTCGTCAGCTTGATGGCATCCCTTACTTCTGGTGTCCACCATCGAGTTCTGGGATTGCTGCCTCAGCAGGCACCAGAGACCTTATGGCCATAGCTCCTTACGGCTGCATCGACAATAGAGGTGGAGAACATGGTCCACTCGGACTCAATGTCCCCAGTCTCCCTGGGATCTGGTTGAAGTTCTCCTGGAGGTGGGAGTTGAAGACCCTTCTGACAGAGGGTTCAGCTAGACATTCCCAACAAACCCTCACTATACGTTTGGGTCTGCCAAGTCTGTCCGGCTTCCTCCTCCGCCATCGGATCCAGCTCACCACCAGGTGGTGATCAGTTGACAGCTCTGCCCCTCTCTTCACCTGGGTGTCCAAGACATATAGCTGGAGGTCAGATGACACGATTACAAAGTCAATCATCAACCTCCGTCCTAGGGTGCCCTGGTGCCATGTGCACTGGTAGACACCCTCATGCTCGAACATTGTGTTTGTTATGGACAACAAATGACTGGCACAAAAGTTCAATAACAGAACACCACTCGGGTTCACATCAGGGAAGCCGTTCCTCCCAAACACACCTCTCGAGGTATGACTGTCATTGCCCACATGGACGTTGAAATCCCCCAGTAAAACAATGGAGTCCCCACTCGGGGCACCTTTCAGCACGCCTTCCAGGGACTCCAAGAAGGCCAGGTACTCTGCACTGCTATTCAGCCCGTAGGCACAAACAACAGAGAGAGACTTATCCCCTACCCAATGGCGTAGGGAAGTAACCCTCTTGTTCACTGAGGAAAACTCCAACACATGGCAGCAGGGCTGGGGAGCTATGAGCAAACCTACCCCAGCCCATTGCCTCTCACCATGTGCAACTCCAGAATGGAAGATAGTCCAGCTTCTCTCAAGGAGTTGGGTTCCAGAGCCCAGGCAGTGTGTAGAGGCAAACCCGACTATCTGTAGCCAGGACCCTTCAAACTCCCGCACAAACTCCGGCTCCTTCCCCCCCGGTGAGCTAACATTCCATGTCCCAATAGCCAGATTCGTTGTCCAGGGATTGGGTCGCCAAGGCCTTCCCTCAGAACTGCTACCCAATCCACAATGCACCGGCCCTTTATGCTCCTTCCTGCAGGTGGTGGGCCTACAGGAAGGTGGGCCCACATTGCTATTTCAGGCTGAGCCCGGCCAGGTCCCATGAGCGTGGGCCCAGCCACCAGACGCTCGCCTGCATGCCCCATCCCTGGGCCTGGCTCCAGGGTGGGGCCACAGTAACGCCATTCCGGGTGATGTAACGGTCTTCGATGCTTTGTGATTCATAAGGGGTTTATGAACTGGTCTTGGTCTGGCCCGTCACCTAGGATCTGTTTGCCTTGGGTGACCCTACCAGGGGCATTTAGCCCCCGACAACATAGCTCCTAAGGTCATTCGGGCACTCAAACCCCTCCACCACTTTAAGGTGGCAGCTTGAGGAGGGAATATGGAGGACCAATTATAATTAAATAAAATATTAATTTAAATAAAAAGGTTACTTAACAGATGCCTTTATCCAAAGCGAATTACAACATTTCATATGCGTCACAATGAGCTAGTGCTAGGTGTCTTGCTCAAGGATACACTTGGTGGTGGGATTGGGATTCAAACTAGGAGACTTTTGCATCCCAGCCTGATGTTCTACTCATTTAGCCACCAAGCCACAATTTGATCCAGTGGTATACTTACAACATTGTAGAAAAGTCAACATATATTTATACAACACTTAAAACAACCAAGGTTGACCAAAGCACTTTACAATGAGTTACAACAAAATGCAAAATAACAAGTATAACAAATATCAAGAAATAACATATAAGAGATATTAACAATAGGTGTTTTCCAAACAACAATTCTCTACTACTTGTTGAAAGTCAGGGTGAATAGACGGCTCTTGAGTTTTGCTTTAAACAAAACTAGATCATATAAATTCAGGAGATTGTGAATTCCATAGTTTAGGCACTGAGGCTGAAAAGGAGCAGGTCACCCCAGGGTTTACATTTTGTTCTGTGGATAGATAGGAGTTTCTGGTCAGAACTAAGGGATCTGTTGGGAATATGGGGGTATAGAAGTTTGGGGAGGAAAGCAGATGCCATGTCATGGATGTTATTAAAGGTAAATAATAAAAAAAGTTTAAAATCATTTCCAAAGTGAACAGGGAGCCAGTGTAGGGACCGCAGAATAGGTGTAATGTGCTCAAATCTTAGACTATTTGTTAAGAAGTGAGCCGCAGGATTCTGAACCAGCTGGAGGGGACGAGGGATGTTTGATTGATACCGACATATAATGTATTGCAGTAATCAAGCCTAGAGGTGATGGAAGCGTGGATAACCTTGTGTAGGTCAGCATGTGATAAGAATGGTTTGATCAAGAGGCATAGCTGAAAGAAGGTAGACTTAATAAAAGAATTAGCCTGATTGTCAAATTTTTAGGTCAAATTTTATCCAGAGTCAGTTAGTGGAGCAGGTGAGGTATTTTAAATATGTAAGGACAAAGACTGAACCCTGGTTGTTCTTCATACAACATTCTGACACTGTGTATTAAAAAGCACAACAGCGTCTTCACCTGCTGAAGAAATTAAGGGCATTTCATGTCAACAAGGTCATTCTAACTTTGGTTTACAAATCACTTATTGAATCCATCTTTGCTTTCAGCATCACATCCTGCTACAATTTTCTCACTGTCAAACATAAAACAAAACAGTCTTGCACGATCAGTCAGGTCACCAAAATAACCAGCTTGTCCCAGACTTCTCTGTCTGAACTATACAGCCACTGAGTGATGAGGAAAGCAACCCTGGTCACTGAAGACCCTTCTCATCCCCTGCATAGTTCATTCATGGTACTGCCATCAGGGAGGTGCTTTAAAGTCCCACTGGAACCAAAAAAACATTTACAACAAATCATTCATTCCCAGTGCAATAATAATCACTCTGAACAGTGACAAATAGACACTTTATTCTGCTGCTGCTGCTCTTAATTGTTTGCTGTTTTTAACTGTGTGCTGTTTTTAATGCTGTTTTTATGATGCTCTTAATTGCGTATTGATTGTGTGGGAACTGTGGAGCCTTGTCAAAGTCAAAATTCTGTCACTATTTGGTCAGATTAAAGATTACACCCAGGTTGCAGCATTCTTTGTCTGCAAAGGTGAAGCTTCGAGACCCCTAGACAGGTGATGCTGCTACACTGAGTCTTCAAAGATAATAAACTCAGTTTTACTGTCACTGAAACACAAAATGTTTTGCAATAACCACTGTTTAACATCATATAAGCAATCGTGTAGTGGGTGAAGTGGATCAACATTCTCTTGGTTTAATGAGAAGTAAATTTATAAATTGTCTACGTAGCAGTGAAAACACAGGTTATGTTTCTGAATTATTGAGCCCCGGGGTGTCACATCCTGCCTGGTATCCCTGCTGTGTCCACTGGAGGTCACTGTTTTGGGGTGTCTTGGGTCTCCAGTAGGTGTTGGTGTTTTGTACCTCAAGTCTCATTGTGTGTATTAAGTATATCCTCAGTTGCCAGTCTTGTGTAATTCCCTCATTAATCCTCATGTATGTTTGTATTCACTGCCACTGCTATATATATATATATATATATATATATACTCTCGTCTCAGTTAGTGGCCAGTTGTAAGTAAGCTTGTATGTTTGTAGCTATCTAAGTCTTTAGCTAATGTTAGTGCTTATCAAGTGTATTAGTCTGTTACATTCCTTTGCTTTAGTTCCCCCACTGTTAGCTTTTTGGTATTGGTTTTGTCAAACCTTCACACAACTAGACTCAACCCCTACCTTCTCACCTCCTTTCTGGGGAAATGTTACATGGGGTAACATACATGGGGGGGAAGGGGAGTAAGATAGAACCTTGTGGTATCCTACAGGGCTGTGTGAGGGGAGGAATGTTTCCAGTCAACACACACCTACTAGTTAAGACTGAAACCATGTGGCCTGGATCCCTGCAGCCTGGTTCAGATGTGCAATCAGGGCTGAGTGATAAACTGTGTCAAAGGCTGCAGTGATGTCCAGAAAATGAGTTTTTTAGTGTGGAAAAAGTGTATAACCTTCTTTGGAAGGACTCCTTTTCAAACTAGAAAAGCTAAGTTGTACAACTGGAGATCACATTTGATCTTTCAGAGATCAGCAAAGGTATATGTAGGGGTAGAGCACTGAGGTATATTTTGTAGACTGCAGGAGAGTCTGCAGTCCACTATTATATCTTTGAAAAGGCTGTGATGACAATACAGTAAGAAAGTTGCTATATGCTGATGATGGGGTGCTCTGGATTGTCATTAGTGCCTGCCAGCCTGGTCAACTATCGTGTATAAAGGCTTCCCTCTCTAACAAGGATTTGTGAAGTATTGAACTGTCGTGGTGATTACTGAGCATTGGTTTCCCCTTTTGTCTCCCTCATCGTGTTCTATCAACCCAATGACCTGCCTCCCCTTCGTTCTTCCCTTCCTGGTCTGCGTTTCAGATGGCTTCTATGGTATTGACGATCCCATGCCTGTGACCTCGACTTATGAACTGCTCTTGCCGAATCTACTGGTGATAGTGCTGGCAATAAAGAACCCATTTCTGCACATTAGGATCCACATTGTATTTGTCTCTGTACAGGCATTACATGGATAAGGGCAAAGAACCGAAAGCATTTAAAGAACAAAATGCAAAGTGTGGTAGAAAAGGTGAACGATTAGATACACAAATGGAGATTCAAACTGTCTGTAGCAAAAACACAAGTAATGTGCTTTAGAAAACATAAACCAACATCCCTGATGAAGCTATATGGGAAAAAACATGAGCAAGTTAAAGTAAGATTTATTAGGTTTAAATTTGATGAACATCTTAATTGGAATTAACATATTAACATTAAAAATAGATGCAAAAATGTGAATCACAGACATATGCTTGACAGGCCAAGATTGGGGAGCAAACAGAACAGCTCTGCTAAATATGTATAGGGCTCTTATGAAGTCAGCACTAGATTATGGTTGTACAGTATCAATGTCTGCTGCAGACACAAACTTAAAGAGGCCAGATGGGGAGCAATCGCAGGCCCTGTGAACCTGGTGTGGAGCATTTAAAACATCTCCAGTGTGTGTGATGCGGGGAGAATGAGGAATCTGCCATCATACATTCCTCACTCACCACTGGAACTGTACCCACACTCTTCAAAACTGCAGCTGTCACCCCAAAATCGAAAAAAACCTGGTCTAGATCCCAACAACTATAATAATCTCTGTCCCATCTCCAACCTACCCTTCATCTCCAAAATACTTGAGAAAATAGTCACCTCCAAAGTTCATTCTCATCTATCCCTTTTATTATTATTATTATTATTATTATTATTATTATTATTATTATTATTATTATTATTTACTCTGGGTTCATGCCTATATAGGTGTTGGTGGAAATGAGGAAGTAGACATACTAGCCAGGCAAGCACTGAAATCCCACATACTACACTTAGGTCTTCTGCTGAGTAAAACTCAGGTCTAAACTATTATAAAGGAAGTGAAAAAGTATTTTTAGTGAACTCAGGTCACATTAACCTATTTCATGATTTGTCAGTTTTCATGGCTTACCCAAACTAGCTGCTATGTATACATTGTAATTGTTATATTTAATGATGAATCTTAGCAGAATTAGTGTGGAATTTGAAAGAATGTTATGTACTGTATGCAAATAACCAGTTTATATTTTTCACTTACTTGCTGTCATGACTGTAGTTGAAGTGGGCTGAGTGACAGTGATGTGAACTGGGATCTGTAGGTGTCCAGCTGCACACCAGTACCAGCCTGTGTCCTTCCTCTCCAGTCCCATCATTGTCACACTGAACACTTTATGTCCTCTGTCATCCCTGATCAGGACAGGCCTCCTATTTAAAATGCCACTGTTCTGTACACAGAAGCCTCCAATCTTACACCATTTTTTTACACTGGAACTGTCAGTATAATAACAATGAACGCTGACATTGCCTCCTTCCACACCAGTCACCTCCTGTTTGTCCACTGACAGAGCTGGAGTACCTGAACACACAGATTACGTACAATGTGATGTAATAACAAATTTTCACAGAATGTGCATCACAAGCAGTTATTCTTAATCATTTTCCTCATAATCAACAAGACTTGTATTCATCTTAAAAATATCAAAAGGGAAACATAAAATTATTCTAATTTTTATAAAGTACAACATGAACTTTAGCACTGAGATGGTGAATAAAGGCCCAGTTGAGTCACGTTTGGGGTTTGTGTTAAAACTGTCGTCTTTGCTGTGTACTCTGTAATACTGCATTTAATAAGCTGACCATCAGTATAAGAACGCTGTTAAAAATGTGACATATTAACATGATCTACACGTCTTTGCTCTTTCTGTTCCAACTTTGTAGTTTAATTTCTGTCCACTCTGGAGAGGATAAAGTCACTGACAACAGTTGGACATACTGTGCAATCTTACTACTTTATACATAAAATAAATAGAAATAACAAGTCATTACTGCAATATAAGACATTAAATGATCTTGCAAATAGGAGCACAAGCCATTAACTCTAAAGCTGTATGTGGTCCTGTGTAGAAGGCAGACATCTTACCCTCAGTGACTGATAGCTGTACATACGGTCCATAGTGTGGCTGCCCCCCGCTGCCCACACCACACCGGTAGGAACCAGAGTCCCACTCATTAACATTGTTCATGGTCAAAGTGAAGACTTGCAGATCTGGGTCATCACTGACTGATGCTTTATCTCCTCGCTGTGGAGAGTCAGTACTCAGAGTGAAAGTACGTGATCCCCATAGTCCGCTTTGCACCAGTATTTGACATTCCCTTTATATTCCTCCTCATAGTAACACGGGATGGTGACAGACTGTCCTCTCTGTACAGATATGAAGTTCAATGTGGAAACACTCTGAGCACCTGGAAATACAGCATGGAGACAGTCAGATATAGTGAGCATCACAGTAATTGTTCCTCATAAAAACATTTTGTATTTTACTGAATATCCATTATGCTGACTTAATATTTGTTTTCGATTACAAGAAAATGTAATTAATAAGAATGCATTGTTCTTTGTTTCAAGACATGATTTCTGTATAGATGATTGACAGCAGGAGCTAGGTCATAACGAAGATTTATCATAACCACTGCAGGCTTTGTAATAGTGTCAATTTTAAAATAGCAGAAATATTATACTCAAATTTAGTAACTTTGTATACATTGAAACTCATTCAGCTGCCTTAGATAGTTCAATCATGTTTTACATTTCAAATATCCATGTGCATGTATATTTAAATGTATATATTTATTAGTTTGTGGAGTGCTAGAATACAGATTTCTCCACAGTGTCATGAGTTGTACTCACCAATGAGTCTGTTAATAAAAAGAAACAGCAGAATCAGAGGAGACATGTTTGTGTGTAACTGACCACAGATCTGTGCAGACTGACACAGGCTTCCTGTTCTTCTTCCTCTTCAATACATCCGTGTTCTCTGTGTTTAAATATTACACAGAAGAGATAGAATCCTATTATATTAAATTATTTTTACTTTTTAGAACAGTAAGAAGAAAACAGTGTTTACAACATATATAATTGACATTTTACATCAATATGTAATTTTAAGACTTCATTAACCATACTATGAAGGCTGTCATTTTTTAAGCTGAAAGCATTGTCAGCATTTTGTTTGTTGCAATATTGTAGCATCTACCTGAGCATAACCATGTGAACCAAAGTCTCCAAAATTTTCAGAAATTTTATAAATTGCTGTTGAATCTTTATTATAATATTACTATTTTAGTTTTAAAAAAGAGGACAAAACTGTAGAAAACGAGGACTTCTGGTGATCGTATGTCTATGGAGCATGACTTGATTATACTCCTTCTTCAGAGCAGACTATGCTCTTGTATAAAGGTTCATATGAGTTTGTGTAGCAGAACGTATGTGAGAACAAAACTCACCTATCTGTGCTTCTGCCTGACTGAGCTGTTGATGACATCATTGGCTGAGGTGACATGAGGAGGGTGTAAAATGGACTCTGCTAATAGAAGAAGTGTTAGGTTGGACTCTGCTAACAGAAAAAGCTTTAGGCTGAAATGTGATAAGAAAAAAATCTGTTGTTTTTCAGACCATGTTACTTTGATTGCTGTCAAAAAATTTTTAAAATAAATTCAGACACTTTTCATTGGGTTTAAAATCAGTATACTGTCTTGCGACAGCAAATGTGGTTGAAAAGTAATTTCTCACATTCTCTGTAGATTATTTTAGTGGACTTTTCTAGCCCCTACTCCCTTCTAGGCTGTGTAGCTGCTGGGGGGGGGGTGTACTGTAGGTATTGCCTTTCCTGGTCTAGTCACCATTGTTATTTCCTCCTTCTATAGCGCACCCCTCAGTCCCTCGGAAGCTGTATTCAGCACGCCATTCGTCCTCACTGCTCCATCACACAGGCCCCCAGTTTAATTAGCTCAGCTTCCTGTGTGACTGAGTAAATGTAGGCCTACATGAAGTGCTCTAAAAATTGTACTACTTCTGAAAGTAATGCTTATTGTAACGTTTGTGCCAAGCAGGCAAGAGAGGTGAGGCCGAATGTGCAAAAAAGGGAGTTTTAATAAAGAGCAAAACTGGGAACTAACAAAGGAACTGGGGTTTAACAAT
>JABJVR010004643.1:0-11536 GCA_025773905.1 Chitala chitala
CAGGTGGTGGGTTTTATTGTTTATCTTTTCTACAGCTTCTTCCAAATAACCTTCCTTATACATGGCCCCCCCCCCCCCCCCAAAACCATAAATTTAGTTTGGAAATGAATACAGTCCCATTTCCAGTCAACACACCGAATGTCCTTTGCACCGTCTTTATCCGGTTTTATTGCTGTGATTTTCATCGCCTCTGGAACAGCACGCCCAGTTGTATATGGTCACTGTGCGCGCTCCACAGCTGTGCTCCTTGGGATGCCACCTGCTTGTTGCTGTTGTCGGCACCTGCCAGGATGCTGTGACTACTGTCGTCTTTGGATATCTGGCTCTGTACCTCTCAAATTAGTGTTTCAAAAAACGTAGGTATTTTTATTTATCTTTTTTTATATTTTTACGTTCCCCATAACTTTTGCCTAATTAAACATGAAGTCTGAGTTAAAATGTCATCAAGAAATGCTTTGACAAGTTAAAGGCTGGACACAGGATGTTGTTCTGGGATCGTCTGCTGTTGAACACGGTAACGAAGATGGGACGAGCTCTTCCAGCTCAATCCATGTGTTCTGTTCTGACATCGAGGCGGAATCGAATTCAGTGTTCATTTGTTGTAAATGGCGTTTAAATTTTTCATATGTAGAAGTGAAATGCATCAGCAGGGAGGGGGAATTTTGCAGACTGGCATTCTTCACTCAAAAATGCTGATTAAGGTCCTCCACCACCCAACTCCCACCCCCGCCTTGCTGGGACAGCACTAGCCTATTATTGAATGCACAGAATATAAAGGAGGTTTTTTTTTTTTTTTTTAAATATGTAGCCCTTCTAAATATAATCTCTGCTGTTGTATTTAATGGCAGTCTGGCTTTTTTCCCTATGCTTTGAAGCTCAAAATTGTTTAATTGTAATCTGAGGCAAAATGTGACAAGTTGGATGTGCCGTTATATAAATAAGTTTTTGTTTTGAAGGCTAGCTGCTTCCAACCCCCCCCCCCCCCCAATTCCTCCAACCTCTTCCTTTCACAGTTCAGTCCTGCGTGTTTGTAGGGCTGCAGAACAGTCCTCCTGCGCTGCTCATCACATCTGTGAGGCACTCTCCACCACCACGTCCTTCAGTGATCCTGTCATGGTGTCAGGAATGGCTGGGCGACGCCCATTCTCCTGGCTCATGTTTAAAAAGTGTAAATGGCAATTGAGGAAGTGGCACGTGAGCTGATACTATGGCCAGCTGGTAGGGCCTCTCATTCTGCCCTTTACCAGTGAACTTGTGGAACGCTTATTTATTTGTTTCTCTTTCTTTCTCTCTTTCTTTCTTTCTCTCTTTCTCTCTATTAATCCCAGAGGGGAAATAGCTTCTCTGCGTTTAGCTCATCCCCTGGGGGAGCAGTGGGTAGCCAGCCACACACAGTGCCCAGGGAGCTAGTACTGAGTGTCTTGCTCAAGGACACACCTGGCTGTGCTGGGATTTTGAACCAGGAGACTTCTGCATCCCAGCCTGATGTGCTACCCATTGAGCAACCAGGCTGCTTGATGGGGGAGGGGGGATTGAATGTCTGAAATTTATGTACTTTCTGTCTCTTCAGACCGGTTTACCAGCCTATCACTGTGCCTTTACCTAGTGTGGAAGCTGGTGTCTTCCTGTGGTAGGCATTACTGCTGCCCCACTGAAAAAACATCTAGCCCTAAAATGGACTTTCTGGGCCCTGAAGCTGGCACGTAACATCGCGAACTGCGTCGGGTTGTGTTTTGAGTTCCTGCGCGTCTGTCGTTTTTAACATTACGAGACACAAGCAAGGTTCTCGAGGCAAGAGGCTCAGCTCGCAATTAAACTGCACTGGATGCTGGACCCCCCCCCCCCCAACCCCCACAGGCATGCATGGCTCTGTGTTCTGCATTGTAGCAGAGCTAGTTTTTGTGTAGCCGGTGACATTGTGTTTATGTGAAAGAAAAATGTGTGCATTGATGATCCCTTAAAGTGCTGAACAGCCGACTCCCCCACCCTGCAGAATAGGTTTACTGGGAAAATGTATACTGTCGATGTTGTGTGATGATTCGGTGACTAATGCATCATTTTTGTTCACCAACTTTGTCTGATCTTTTGTTGGAAAATAAGGCAATTTCAGCTTGACGAAGTGAATTGTTCCATTCTATACTTCTCTGTTCCTGATGGTCTGGTCAAAATGCTGACTGTTTCCTCTCATTAGCCCGGCAGTGTTTGTGTATCGTGTTTTCATTATGTTGGTCAGCTGTGTTCTCTGACTGCTGAACATGACAACTGTTTTTGTTGAATTGTTACATTGTGCACGCTGGAAAAATGTCTTGTCTCTGTAAGAAATTACTTCAGTTACAAAAGGGTGGATTTTTATTAAACGTGTTTGGCTTCACTTTCAGCATCCAAATAATTGTCTAGTAGACGGTGAAGGTGGTGGTTCCAGGGTTGGGTGTAAATATTAAAGCATCTCTCTCACTCTCCCTCCCTGTGTCTTGTCACAGATCCCTTGTGGACGACGACGACCCGCACATGAAGGTGTCCCTGGGGGGCGGAGACATGGGCGTCTCCGCACACCTGCAGGCATCCAAGACCAGCAACACTCGGTTCTTTACAAGCAACACGCACAGCTCTGTCGTCTTACAGGTGAGCGCGGAGTACAGCGTTGTGTGCGTCTGTGCCTTACCAGAGTGGTCCAGTAAACAGTCCTCAAAAAAGCAGAGCTTTATGTAATGAAACACTGTTGTGGATTTTCATAGTGTTTATAATCAAAATATCAGTACTGTGCAGTGTGTGCGAGATCTGTGTAAATCTGTTGAGCAAACACCAAAGCGACGCGAGGCGGTTTTTGTGACACGTGGTGTAATGTGTTCAGCTTGGTGTGTGCCACAGCGGCTGGTGTGGCACTGTGGGAGGGCCAGGGGGTGGTGCTGTGTGCATGGCACACGTTGGTCAGCTGAGGGTGGGAGGTGTGACCTGCCGACGCGACCCGTTTCGGTCCCAGAGGGGACAGCTGGCCCGTGGGGAGCTGGTGTGTGGGTCTGGTCACACTTGCTGGGTGGACAATAGCACAAGGCCTCCATGACTGTCCAGTGCTAAAGCAGGGCTGAGACAAGAATACAGAACGCAAGTACAGAAGCGGATTAAAACCTTGTACTTGGGTTCAGGGCGTGGCGAGAAGCAGGAAGGCTGGGAGGTGAATCTGATCAAGTGGTTTATTGATTGGTGAGCGGGGCACATGAACGCAAGTGTGGTGTAGTTGAATCCTTGCTGTCGCCTCGGGTGTTGGCACAGGTGCCACATCGAACGATCATTTCAGCTGAGCGAGTAGAGGTATTGTCAGCCTGGACGCCGCTGGTTTTGTCCTGGTCTCTCGTGCGGGGAGCACAGGCTGATCCTGGGGGGCTGCTTTGTCAGCTTACGTGTAAACCCTGATAACGCCGTGCACATAGATGTATAACCACTACAGTGTGATTTATGCGCCAAAGTTGAAGTGCGTAAAATGATTCTGCCATCTGCCGTTCAGATTTCACACCTCCCACTACAACTTTGTGTCTCCTGTTTATTTTGCTCGAATGCCTCCGAGTTTATTTTTATTTTTTTAAAGCTACTTTTTGTTCTGAAAAATGAAATGTATTGGGTGAACTGAATTTTCATAGTGTCCACACAAAAGGGCATGGGCCCTGCCCAAAATCTGTTGTAACAGGATAGGCAGTGTGAGGTGTCACAAAAGAAACCCAATATTTCTAATATTCATTCATATCCATCTAAAAATCATTCGTATATCAATTTTCAGCAAGTCGTCATTCGGCCAGGGTCACGGTGACCTGGAGCGTAGGGTGGTGACGGTGTGCCTGTAGGTAGAGTATGCACAGGACACACTAACAGTTGTCAAGACACACACACACACACACACACACACACACACACACACACACTCACTTTGGAAGGGAGAGAGAGCACAGGATGGGAAAGTACTGATGTTATCTGGGCCAGATCCAAGTGGTGTGTTCTGGCAATGGTGTGTACATTACCTCTGACTCCCCTTCATGGGGGGTAGTTTTAAAAGTGCCATCTTGTGGTGTTTTAATGATTATAACTAGCAGTAGCTGCTACGTTTGCCAGTTGTTTGTCCAGGCACGCTTCACCGCTGGGACTGAAGGACACTGAACACGGAGCAGTTAGGTATGCGCATCTCCTCTCCAGGAAGAATTCCTAATTTTCTGTCCCTGATCTTCATGAACACTTTTTTGCTCGATATCCAGGTTGAGCCTTTGGCACAGATATGGTGAAGTTTTAAATAAATAAATATACACATACATACAGTGGTCAGACATGAGATTTCAGCTTCCTGTTGATCAATGCCCCGTGTATAATTGTGTCAAGCAGACTTGTGTGGCAGTCTATGGCGGAGGAAGAGGGACAGGGACTGATTGGAACCAAGTGTGAACACGATGTGTATTGAACAGGCCTCATAGACGTCATGCTGTCGCTAAGAGGCCAGGCCTTCGCGCACCACTGTTGTCATGCCGAAGTTGCCGTGCTGATTGACAAGTAAACGGCCTGAGACCGCGGGCCTGTTAACAGCCCTGGTTTGTTTTCCCAACATGCTTTGTGACAGTTGAGCCTCTACACACATCCTGCCAGTGCTACAGATGCGCTGATGACAAGCCCCAATATTCATCCCTCACAGTGAGAAGTACCTGTCTTTGGCTACCGTTTGCCTATATATGCTGTCTTACTTTGCCAATGAGGAACAAATGTTGTATCCAGTTGTCAAGAGTAGCAGCTGCCCGTGGAATTTGTAATGCGAGAGCGACAAAAGCTTCTGCTTTCAGTGGGGTGTCAGTGCCTGTGAGGCACCTGTCACATGGTGATGCTGCCCTTTGACCTGGAACTGCTTCCAGGACAGGACGTATGCAGCTCCACTGCTTTCTCTGCCTTCACACTAGCTGTCTCACTTTGGTATGTGTCAGCACAATATTGGTAATGATATATCTTACACTGGTTGCTCTTCTTGGTTAAGAACCTTTCCATTTTAAGTTTATGCTAGTGTTCTAATGGCTTGGTTTACAATTCTGAAAATTTTAGAATAACTAGAATTTATTAAAATAATACATGCTTATTGGCTTTGTGTTGATGTAGTGTTCCTCATGAGGTCTGTATAGGACAAGGTTTGTGTCGTGCACATGCATGTTCATGTAGCTGGCGATTCAGAAGAGTATCAGGTGTTTGCTGTACCAGTTCAGTTTGCCCACTCTGCAGACGTCCGGTGTTGAATACAGGTGCTGGTGCCTCCTTTAAATGGGAAAGGCATATTTCATGTAGGAACACTTCTTCTCCCCCCTCCTTTCTTCCCCTTGAGTCTGTTATTTGTAATGCTTTTCTTTATAGCTGTAAAACGCCTTTAGTGTTTGTGTGTGGTGAAGACTCGGTCTTTAGTTGGGTTGTTCCGGAACTCCTTAACATGCAGGTGCTGCCAATTGTCACGATGCTGAAAACCGAAGCCGGCGGTCGGCGCTTGCCGTCACCCCAGATCACGACTGTTCGCTCACATTGGTGGGAGGTGGATTTTTTTTTTTTTTTTTTTATATATATTTTTTTTTTTTTCCCTTGTTAGGGATTTGACCAGCTAAGAATAGAAGGATTGTTGTGCGACGTAACCTTGGTCCCCGGGGATGGCGAGGAGGCGTTTCCAGTTCACCGTGCGATGATGGCGTCCTCCAGTGATTACTTCAAAGCCATGTTCACAGGTGAGCAGGTGGGGCTCTGCTGGGGGCTGCTGGCTGGCTCCCGAGACCCGGTGCCTGCCTTTGTAGAGTTTGAGCGGACCATCTCCCACGCTTGGTGGGAGAGCCTGACAAGGGTTTTGGTGCTGTGCTCGTTTTGAAATAAGACTCTTAAAGAGAACTGGAACTCACACTTGCAATGATTAATATCCTTTATTCTTTCTGCAAGTGTGTGTGTTTACATGCACATTGTTTGATTTACTTGAACAAGAAGCCATAAAGATCAATTGCATATTTTTATAGCGGTCATAAAAAAAAAAAAAAATCCATAATTTCTGGTGCTTTTAAGTATTCATCCTTTTTGACATGAATGTTTTTAGATCCACTAGAACTGATTTCCCGTTTAGGAGTTGTGTTGGAAACGATAAGGAATCAGTTAAGTGCCGTGTTTACTGTTCGGTCGTATATTTGTTAGTGTGAGGAACACCCGGGAACAGGAGCGGGTGTAACGCCTGTGTGGACAGCAGAAAAGCACCGTGTAATGATGTTCATGTTTTATCAGTTGAGGAACTGCGTAACGTTATGTTGTGATGTAGTTAAGCTTCAATTGAAATTGGTTTTGGCAGGTAATGTAACATGAATGTTTTTCTCTAAAGGAACATGGAGTCCAGAGTGTATCAAGTTTTACAGCAGGCCTTTTTGTAAGATATGATTAATGACTTGATGGACAACATGGTGTAATAAATATGCTTTTTAAAAGGCAGTGAACACAAATTAAAAAAGGAAACTTTAATCGCCAACACAAAAATGGGCTTAATGCAGATGCTACTTGTACATTTGAGGTAATTTAACATGTTGAATTAATTTAAATAATTGTAAAGAGCTAATTTTACTTTGCAAGTGGGCATATGACTGCCAAATTAATATTGCAAATATGATTTAAAACGTTTGTTCAGTTTAATTAAATTCCAACGAGAGGCCACCATCTCTGTATGACTCCTTATCCAGCTGCATGTCAGTGCCATTTATGATATGGTAAATGGGACACTACAGTAGTTCTGAAAGATGGTAGCAGTTAATATGCAGAGTGTGAGCTTTGTGTGCATACATGCATGCTCCCAGGTGGGATGAAAGAGCAAGACCTCATGTGTATCAAGCTTCACGGAGTGAACAGAATCGGCCTGAAGAAGATCATCGACTTCATTTACACGGCAAAGCTCTCGCTCAACATGGAGAACCTGCAGGACACTTTAGAAGCAGCCAGCTTCCTTCAGATCCTCCCCGTGCTTGACTTCTGCAAAGTCTTCCTCATCTCCGGGGTAAGTAAAGCTGCCTGCAGCACTCGTACTGTCCATCACCCGTGACAACAGTGTTGATTCGTTACCCAAATTCAGCCCTTTTATCTGCACGTCTCTAACGATTTCTTTTCCTAGCTGGCCCGTCTGTTCTATTTAGCTGTCGCCGAACACATTAAACCATTAACCATGCCTGCCGTCTTCCGTCTTTCTTGGGGGGAAAAACCACTCAGGTCTCCCTGGACAACTGCGTGGAGGTGGGCCGCATCGCCAACACGTACAACCTCACCGAGGTGGACAAGTACGTGAACAACTTCATCCTGAAGAACTTCCCGGCTCTGCTGGGCACGGGCGAGTTCGCCAAGCTGCCCTTTGAGCGCCTCTCCTTCGTGCTCGCCAGCAACGGGCTGAAGCACTGCAGCGAGCTGGAGCTGTTCAAGGCGGCGTGCCGCTGGCTACGCCACGAGGAGAGCCGCATGGAGCTGGCGCCACGCCTCATGAAGAACATCCGCTTCCCGCTCATGAGCCCGCAGGACCTCATCAACCACGTGCAGACGGTGGACTTCATGCGCACGGACAACACGTGCGTGAACCTGCTGCTGGAGGCCAGCAACTACCAGATGATGCCGTACATGCAACCGGTGATGCAGTCGGAGCGCACGGCCATCCGTTCGGACAGCGCCCACCTGGTGACGCTGGGTGGCGTACTGCGGCAGCAGCTGGTCGTAAGCAAGGAGCTTCGGCTCTACGACGAGAAGGCGCGCCAGTGGCGGTCGCTGGCGCCCATGGACGCACCGCGGTACCAACACGGCATCGCCGTCATCGGCAACTTCCTGTACGTGGTAGGCGGGCAGAGCAACTACGACACCAAGGGCAAGACGGCGGTGGACACGGTGTTCCGCTACGACCCGCGCTACAACAGGTGGATGCAGGTGGCCTCGCTCAACGAGAAGCGCACCTTCTTCCACCTGAGTGCTCTCAAGGGGCACCTGTACGCCGTGGGGGGGCGCAACGCTGCAGGGGAGCTAGGTAAGAAAGCTAAATTTTTTTTTTTTTTTTTTTTTTAATTTTTATTTTTATTTTTTTTGTGTGTGTGTGTAGAAAAAATTTCGTCTGCACTAATGAACAACAGTGTAGGCAAACTTTAAGTCCAGTTACTGGGTAAACACGTTTTCAAAACGTTTTAATGTGGTTTTGGTGTTTTCTTTATGAGCTTTTCCTTCGTACTTTGCCGTCTACTTAATTTTTAATTTTTTATTTTTTCCCCGTTATTGGTTTCATTAGCGCACTGCGAATTTTCAATTCAATTTTCAATTTTTTATTCTCTTTATATATAGACTTAAATTTTCAGGACATCAAAAAACCTAATTTTAATCTGACTGTTTTAGTTTGATGCTTTAAAATGCTTTTACTTTTATTTTTTCATTCAAATATAAATGTGGGCTGTTTAACCCTTCGGCGGGTGCTTATAATTAGGGTAGCGTTTCATCTCGTTCTTTTTGTGAGCTCTTTGCAAGGCTGCTGTGGCTACTCTTGTCAAGTACCTGTAATTAAATACCTCTTCGGTGTAGCTCTCTTTTCTTCTTCCTGCTTGAAAGGGAGGAGTGGAGAAAAACTAACCTTGTTTCCGTAGGCTTCTCTGGCGCCGGCATGGTGGCATATGCCACTTCTGAGTGGCACGCGTAATGATACGCTGACGTATAGCCTAGGGCAGGCTTTAGTGTGGCTTTGGCCACTGATTGTCAAGTGCTCTCTGCAACCGACATGCTGTCTCGCACAAAGGCTCCCCCTGCAGGCAAAGGCTGATTCTGTGAGCTGCTGAACATTCTTTAGAAGTGCGTCTGATATTTGACACCCTGTGTGCAAAGTAGGGCTGTTAAAGTTAATGCGATAAGGCTTTAACGACAATTTAACATCGCTGATTTTCTATTTATTTATTAATTTTTACACCATTAGCACGGGTGTTTTGTAAACGGTTTTTTTCAATGTATCAAAAGTGTTTCGCATAGAGTAACATTGGTGTTTGTCTAATCATAACCTTGTTAGCATTCTCAATATCGAAGTCTATTTCTGATGGTAATTTTGCAGTGAGTCATGCTTGTTTTGCAGTTAAAGATTGTACCGAACTTACAATAACAACATGTTTAATGATTGCGTGGTCACCTCATACGGTATATGTGAGAGGGACAGATCTGTCAAAGCTCAGGATGCTACACAATCATCTTTTGTTGCAGTTTGGCTTCTGAAACATTGTTTGGTTCACTTTAGCACACATGGTGCTATATAATATATAAAATTGTGATTTCCAAATATTAGCCGTTACCCTCTCAAAATATGTAACTACACAACTTCACCTCTTTCACCCATGTAGTATTTTTGTGTGTGTGTGTGTGTGTGTGTGTGTGTGTGTGTGTGTGTGTGTGTGTGTGTGTGTGTGTGTGTGTGTGTGTGTTCCTGATGATGCTAGAATCCTCGTTATGCAGAGCTGCAGTGAAACATGCACACACAGCACAGGGGGGTGGCTGAATTAGCACATGCATTTGCATCTCATTATGCAGCTGCTGTTTTGCAGCATTGCCACCCTGAACACGCCACGACCTCTGACCTGGATTTTATCAGAGATGACACCAACATGGCCTGTTGAACTGCACAGGGGTGGTGTGCTAATTGGCGATGATTTTATTGAATTTAGCTCAGTTTGGCCACCTGTTTAACGTGCGCTCCTGCCTTGTAGTGGCCCATGTTTCGATTTGGGGGGTGTTCTGGCATCCCCGGAAAGTTTCAGAAACGAGTTCTAACACATTGGACCAACATTACCCCATTCCATGCTTTTATTTATTTTTCACGGCTCTTGTTTTTTTGTGCAGCTGTCAGTCTGTTTAAAATGGTCCTCGCGGCCCTTCTTTTTAAGATTACACAGTCGTTAAATTGATATTTGTAGGACAATGCCTTGTCCTCTGCGGGGAGTTCATGAATTCATAATGAAAAAAGGCTTAAATCGTTAATGCAGACGTGAGTGGAGAAGTTTTTCTTTCCTTTCTCAATTCATTGTTTAAAATGTAATTGCATTTCTGCTTGATTAGATCTTGTTTTACATGAAACTTCTGAGGGCAGCGGCTTGTTTAAATCTTGAGGGGTGACATTGATTGATTGTCCCTGTTCGTCTTCAGAGCAGTCATCTCCAACTGTTGCCTGTATTAATCGCAAACCAAATATACCTACTCTTAAAAATGTTACCTGATATTGCTTAAATATTGCTTGTGAGACTCGTTGTATAAGAATAGATCTCATTGCTTTTTTAAAGCATATGGACGCTCCTGCATTTTACACATCTGGATAATTTGTACTGTTTCAGAAGGCGCATATGGAGCCCTGTAGTTGCACCATTAAACTTGAACTGGCTGTCTTTCTCACACTGGCCTTTTGTTTTGCCCATTGGCTGCCAGTCCCGTGTGTAGTGATGCCGCTCTGGAACCTCCCATGGGGGGCTGACAGTAAGATGTTCTGTGCCCGACCAGCTTGGCGGTATCAGGGAGGAATCTTCTCGGACGCAGTTTGTTCTTCTGTGGAACATCAGATTGCTTTGAAACTAGGTTGCGAACCCCGCTGAACCTGGATTACTTGGAAAAAGCTGTTTCTGTAGACTAGTACAAGGGATATGATGGCAGTGATATAGAGCAGCAGACATAAGGCCATGTTCTGGCTTGGCTTGGCTGCTTGTGTGGCGATTCCAGCCTTTTTAAGCTGGTTCGTCAATGTCCCAGTAACTTGCGGGAGGTGTGGTAAGAGGCGGTCCAGCTGTGACTAAACGGGACTGCAGAGGTTCTTTTACCCCACTGCATGCAAGTGTGAGCTTCAAGCCTTGCTCAGTGAACACTTGATGTGTTTCAGTTCAGGAACCTGCTCACCTGTCCAACCTGAATCTGTGGGGGTGTTTTTCTTTTTGGAACACTGGCACTGCCCCCCTCTGTCATTGGGGAGCTGTAAAATTTGGTCCTCAGTTGGAATGACATCCGAGAGGTGTTCGGTTGTGCTTGCATTCGTCTTTGTTTCAATGTTAACATCTCTGTAAAATTTAGGTGTGTGTGTGTGTGTGTGTGTGTGTGTGTGTGTGTGTGTGTGTGTGTGTGTGTGTGTGTGTGTGTGTACTAAACCAGCACAGGTAGCCATTGGGTTTTTGTTTACAAATGTCTGTAGGAAGACTGTTTGCCTGCTGTTTGGGGATGGGGTGTTTATGATCAAATTAGATTATTAACTTGAGTGACACCCCTTCCAAACCTAATTGGTTGTACTATTCAGATTCATGAAGGACATGAACTGTTTTAGCCATGACCGATTTGTTCTCAGCGCTTTTTTTTTTTTGTGTTCCCACCATATGGCCTGCTTTCTGCTAACATTGTAGTTGGTTGCATCATTTTCACGTTTTCCTTTTTTTTTTTTTTTTTTTTTTTTTTTTTTTTTTATAAAAAAACAAATTGGGATTTGAAAAAACCCCAAAAACACCAATGTAGTAACGAAACAAAAAATAAAAAAAAA
>JABJVR010004644.1:0-56951 GCA_025773905.1 Chitala chitala
ACACACACACACACACACACACACACACACACACACACACACACACACACACACACACACACACACACACATTACCACCGTAGCTATACTATAATGATGAAAGGTTAGCCTCTCAGTCCTGATCTTCACACAGATGTTCACATACAGGTCAGCACAGAAGTCATCTGGTTTGCCCACTGCTCAGACTTTTACACTGCAGGACACAGGATTCTGGCCCAAGGCCTACAATACACCACTCCAACTCACAGACCCGCTTCCCCACTAACAGGCAGGTCTGCCAGAGGTCGCGGCTCAAGAGCCATCCAAAATCAACAGCAAGGGCTCACAAAGCCATTCAGCTGCACCAGCGGGGTGCTCAGCACTAGGTAACAGGGTCACAACATGATGTGTGTGTACACGTATACACACACACAAACACACACTTTCCTTGAGCTCAGGGATAACAAGTGAATCATTCATGAATACAGCTCAGTTTCAGTCTAGTTTACATTTAGCAGACGCTTTTATCCAAAGTGACTTACAACATTTCACATACACAGCGATGCTGGTTCTCTGCATTTAAGCCACCCCCCGGGGGGAAGCAGTGGGCAGCCACACACGGCACCCGAGGAGCTGGCGTTTGAGTGTCTTGCGGCTGGGCTGGGCTTCGAATAGAATACATCTGCATCCCAGCCTAACATTGTACCCACTGAGCCACCACTCTGCTACACAACACACACACTTACACTACATACATCACAAAAAGACACACTGAAATTGACACATACGTACAATATATTCTCCAAGACACGTCAAAAGGTCAGCCTACATCATTATTTTCATTCATTTTTCTATTCTTTTATCTTGGACAGGGTCACAAGTGGCCTGGACACTGACCACAAAGGTCACAAGGCAGGGTAGGCCTATACTGTGAACGGGGCACGAACCCATCACAGCGTGGGACAGCGAGCACACGTGCTTTAAAGCGGCCATTTCACCTGAACGGTACAGCTTTGGACCTTGGGAGGAAACAAGAACCCAAAAAGCTAACCTGCACCCTGAGAGAGGGAAAAGGCAAACGCTGGGTGAAAATGAGACGCGTGTCTCTGCAGATGTCAGGTGTCAGTGTGAAGACCTGAGCTACAGTGAAGCATTCAGGCTTTAGAGCAGTAAACAAAATAAAAACCCAAAACACAGTATTGTGTTGCACTATAAACCTGAGCTATAACACAGTTTGCCACTGTTTTGTAGTGAAGCTCAACTACAGCTAATCAGATATAAAGCTGTCATTAAGAACTCAGACATCAGTAATACATTGAGTTAAATGAACAGCATACAGTATTTCCATGAATTACATTTTGGTAATTCCAAGACAATGCATGAATACGCCCAGTATACCATCTTTATAGCTGCAGTGTTGTATTAAGTACCTATCATGAACCTGTTGATGAGACAGTTTTATAAAACAAACTGCATCAACTTTATATAAATAAAATGGAACATACAAGATGGCAAAATTTCATTAAGTCATAAAATCATAAATTTGCCAGCCATCTATTAGATGAATTCAAACTAATGATGAGGACCATTAGAGCACAAATCTGGAGGTCAGCCACATTCAGCAACAACTTCTAGCATCATCCTCTGCACAGAGGAGTTAAACACAGATATTACATTTATGTAAAACCTTCACAAATAATGTCATAAAACACAGAGGAACCGAGAGCCAACTACAAAAGTGGAAGGTGAGCAAAGACAGAGTACGGAACAAGAGATCCGGTTTGCTCGTGACAAACTTCTTTTCTTTTGAGAGACGTGGAGCTGGCCCAAGTTGTGCTCCTCTCTACTGCCCACAGGCACATCAACTACAATGTCATAATGTCTCAGTGGCTGCCCAGTATTAGTGCATCAGCTTGTAAAGCAACCCCCTGTTCTTATGGCACTCCCTATAAACAAGCAGAACAGACACTGTACCAAAAACCATGTAGACTTGCTACTCCCATGTGCAAAGCACTGTACCACAAATTTTACAACTTTGCACTTTCCACATTACCAATATCCTGAAATGGTGGACTAGTTTTTTTTTTGAGCAGTGAAGTGAATGAGATTTAGGCACCAATGCAGAACCAGACAGGGTTTTGTCTCCTGGTGCCCTGGCAAATGATCAGGTGTTGATCACAGTCAAAGCAGGGGGCTGGCATATGGTGCCATGAGGTGATGAAGGCCTCCACTCCAGTCCAGGGTCAAGGACAGGTGGAGTCTACATGCAGTTGAGCCAAAAACTGCTGCTCGGAAAATACGAGGGAAAGAAATATATGGGAGACTACACAGCAGTGTGAGAGACAGACAGAGAAAATGGGATATTCTGAAAAGGACAGCCCATCGGTCATAGGTCAGTATTACAGACTTAAAGATTAGTAAGTAAACACGATGCATGGTGTAAACAAACGTTTTTCAATAACACACGTTTTTAAAGTGAATGGATGGACAGACGGATGGACGGATGTACAGATGAACGGACGGATACTGTTAAAATCCGGTCAGCAAACTAAAGCAGAAAGGCTGCCTCTAGCACCGGTCTGGACTACTCCTATGAATGCTGACAATAACAGAGGCAGAAGGTGATGCCTTACATGTAACTCTAAGGATGGCACAGTCACATGAACTGACACACCATAATGTTATCAGAATTTTACTCTGATACTATTTGTACTTAGCGTACATACATTTCCCCAGTTTTATTAGCATGAACACGTGGAAAGTTGTATACTTTTGACAAGTAATCTTCTGCTCCATTAGCACAAATAAAGGAAAGGAATTTTTTAAGTGGAAAAAGACCGGGAAGTAAAGGTACAGCAAGAAACATTATTACAGTACCAGCATGACTTCCAACAGATTTTCAGAAGTGAGAATGAAGGTTGTTCAAATGCTAGCGGCCGCATGGCATTACACTTAGAGGACTGAATCCAGCTGGAAGTTCCACACTTGGCAAAAACACGTTACCCAACTTGTCCTACTGAATTAGAGCTGCACAGGAGTGACATAAGATGAAGGGAAAGGTGACGCACAAATTGTCCACTTTATTACCAGCCTAACTAATGGGATACAAGAATATGGAGCAAATGGACAATTAATAAAGAAAAGTCAGCAACAAGCCCATCTCAAACTGATGCAGATCTAAAGAAAATCATTTCCCCCATTTGTGTCCATGTTTGTTTTAGTGTGTGTGTTCGTGTTTGCGTATGTGTGCCCGCCTGTGAATTGTAAACAGAGAGCTTCCTAATATCAGAGACACATCATTACCAGGTCAGGGTAGAGGCATGAACTAAATGCAGAGCAGGGAATTAGAGCTTAACAACATCAGAGTTTTACACCTGATTATGATGGCCGGTGTGTGACTGAACTCCAAAATGCCAAAAAAAAAAAAAAAAAAAAAAAAAAAAAAAAAAAAATTTAATTAAAATGATGGGTCTTTGCTGCCACCTAGAGGTGTGTAGTACAAAAAGCATGTATGTGATTTGGCCTGACTGAAGGCTCATGTTAAGAGAGACAAATAATGAAGACAAAAACAGGAAAAACACAGGCCATATGTGCTTTTCCCTTGTGTCTGGTTGCGAGCGGCTACAGTTCAGTGGCTGCACATATCCATCCCTCTTCCAGTAGTCGACCAACTCCATTGTGTGTCAACTATGGTGATGGTGACATTTTTTATACTCACCATAGATACAGAACTAACGATCAAGTCGGTTAGCAAACAGTTAAATGAGAGGAGGTGTTGGCTCATAAAGCTGAAGAGACATTCTATGCTTGAAGATATTTATGCAGCTGAGCTTTAGATGGGCCAGAAGCAGCAGAAAATAATGTGGTTTCTATTTCACCCTGCCTCTTCATTTCCCATTTAAATAGGTAGCTCCATTTTGCACATAATGGAATGAATCTTTCTACTTCTCATTTTTATGGTTATAAACACCTGGGGTCTTGGAAGAGTGTCTATTTTTCCTCTTTTTAAAATTTACCACACTGCCCCCTATTACCACACACACACACGCACACTATACCTACCCCTGCTGAATGCACCATGCACTTGGGGGCGCCAGTGGTCCCAGAGGAGTACATGATGAACAAAGGGTGACTGAATGGAAGCTGCTCAAATTCCAGCTGGGGGTTTTGTTCACCCTCTTTCCCCGTGGACAGAAAATCCTCCAGGAAAACACTGAGAAGAGGGAGCACCAAAGCAATCTGACTCAGTACCGTAAGAAGCATCAGGGGGGCTGTAGTATGAAGCAGTAAAGTCAAGAAACAAACACAGAACAGGCTTGACCAATCAAACTCCAGGCAAATTGGAGACCATATGCAGAACAAGTCAGACAAATCAAACTCAGAGCACACACCAGTATGTATCTAACCCTTTATCGTAATAATAAATCTCAAATCACATTGATATTTTCATGTAACTTCTCAAAACAACAAATTAGAATGAAAGTGTCTTCACAAAAAAAATAATGCAAAAATATAGCATGAATAAACAGTATACATGATAAATTACAGTAAGATGTGTTCAGGTAACGCTTTATAACGCATAACTACAATAGCACGTGTAACGGATGTGAAGGTGTTGCCGTGTGAACCCCCTGGTAGTCAGGACAAGAATGCGATTAGTCCCCGACACGGGAGACCCGGGTCTTTGGGTCAGCAGGCTAATTGTCTTGTCTGGTTACTCAAGTTCGAGCCCCAGTCGCCCCTGTAACGCATGCACATCCATCCATTTAATCGGCTGAAGTAAGAGACCCAAAGCTGCCTTGGAAAGTGTAACCTGTCTACATCTTCCAGGGGCCTCGTTTATAACACTTTGATTACGCATATTTAATTCATTTTTATATAGCGCCTTCCAAAACAAGGTGCCTCACAGCACATATAATACCAAACCCTACATAAATGCATTTTATATTTAAGTAATTTAATCATAAGTAAATTATACATATTGCCTTTTCTCAAAAATATAATACCATAATACCATATTTACCATCCTTTTTGTTATAATTTCATGAAAACTGATGATCAACTGATGAAATGGAGAAGACAACGCCTACGTAAGGTAATGAAGTGAATAACGTAGGTGTTGTTGTGACAAGGGGTGTTAGGCTATAAATTTTACATTATCTCACGAGGATCACCTTTTTCATTTTTGCATTTATCCTTTGTAATATTTTCAAACTGTGGGCAACTGAGACAGTGGTTGGGAAGGGACCCCAAGGGACCACTACATAACATCATGTTATCAGTAATTAAAATGCATTCCGGGAAACTGGTTTAACATTTAATAACAGTACATTCATTTTATCTGTGGTGGGTTGGCGCCCCGCTCTGGGTGTCCCTGCCCTGCGGGTTCTGGGATGGGTTCCAGGCTTCCCTGCGACCCTCACCAGGACTAAGCGGTTGAGAAAATGACTGACTGACATTAATTTTATTTTCCTTGATAAAATGCAGCATATTCACAAATATAAATTTGCCTATAGCTCAACTTTGTGGTGACAAGTACATACCAAAGATAACTGTGTGACAGCCCAAGAACAGGGGCTATGGAACCTGTCAGCCTACATGGATCTGCCACTAAATATTTGAAAGTCTGACATACTTACATCTGTATTTCAATAATCTTACTGATTTCCACTTTTTTTTAAAAATCTATAACCATTTTATTTTCTTGCTGTGAAGGTTTCTGCCTAAATGGCTAGAGCTGTTTAAGGGTGCAATTCTGTTTGTAACGGACAGTGTGTTCACTGTACGGTTTGTGTGCGAGACATTCACACCTTTGAATGTTTTGAGGGCTTCCATTTCACGTTAACTTTCCTCTTCTTTGGTTTCTTTCTCTCTGCCGTCATCTCTTCACACAAAATGTAACTTTTTTCCATTATTTATGCATGCAGGTGATTTGCATTAACCATATATTGTTGTTTGGTGGTGGCAACTGGGTTGGGTTTGGTACTAGTTCATGTATGCACAATTCCAACATTAGCGTAATGTAAATAGTGTAAACTGCATGCTTTTGTGCATACATGAGGCCCCAGTTCACTGGAAAACCAGTCAATATAGGACCAAAGAGAAGTAACTGGGTTAAAAATCCACCTTCACAGATTATGAAAGTTCCATTCTGCGTGACTCTTCTTTTTAATATACTATAATTTCTCTCATGAGGGAGCTGCCTGCCAGGCTCCAGCATGCTCACAATTAGAATAAAGATGCCGGATCACGCAGCTCAGAAGTGGGACTGCTGCACAGGACACACAACGCTACACAGCTGATCACTCACATCAACCTTGTTTTGCCTTGCAAACTAACCTGTTTGGTATTCTGGAGAGGTCTGTCTCTTGCCTGGAACGGACATACGGAATGACAACCACCTTGCGGAGGTCTGGGAGTCCTGGGGTAGGAGGAAGCAACATGGTACAAAATAACAGGTCACTTAACAGGTCATCTGCAGTGACACAACAGGAAATCAGACAACTCAGGAGTCCGAGACCTGGTGGAACGCAGTGCCAAATCACCAAACGATAATGAAACAATGAGAAGGAACTAAACAAAACAGGGAAGCAGGCAGGCAGAGACAGGCAGGCAGGCTGTTTTCTGTCTGTCTCTGTCTAACTGAAACCCTCTGTGCTCTGTCCTGCCTTTCCTAACAGTGACAAGATTTGAACAAAAACATCCTATCAAAAAACACGAAAGCATAACATAATTAAAAAACATTGTGCTGATTGTAAACCAATACATAATTAAATAATTAGGACAATAACTGAACTACAGACAGTTTCTAACACATGTAATTAATGCGCTCCACGACCCATTGGTCCCAGTTTAACTGCATGTCACATTTTCCCCGACTGATACAGCAAAACTGAGTTCATGACAAAAACAGGCATTGCTCATCTTCTCCAAGTGAGCTGGTCAACACATGCATTCACCTGAGTGACACGCAGCTTTCAAATTTTTTGTGGAGCCACTTTCCTTAAATTTTACGTACATGAACTTGATCGTGTTCAGGACAGATGAAAGCAGTATTCTGACACCACGTCTGACCAGCCCAGGCTGTTGACAGCGTGCACAACTAAGGCATCAACAGCAGCTTCTGCTGACCTTTAACTACGTTCTGCAGCTTCTCCATGTGATCATGCCTCTTGCCATTATAGATTACTTCTGCCACTGAGAAGATCATCTTGGGCTGGATCTGGGAGAAGCGGTCCAGAACACCCTGGAGAAAGTCCACAGAGGAGAGGTTTCACATGTAAACTCCTGTCTATGCACATACCTGACGTGCAGGGCAAACATTTAGCCTATAGTGCTTTGATAAATTTGTTTTATTTTGAATTCTGAATGAAAAACTGACATTTCCACTAGGTAATAAGGACTACAATGGGTACCTCCAATTTTTAAACAGAGCAGTACAAAGTAATTGGCATCTTAATATTGCTTAAAAAAAATCATGCTACTTAGCAAAATTGTTCTCATTGTAAAGTGCCACTGAGCTGATACAAACTTGTGGTTAACCTGTAGACACTAGTCCTGTCCCTTTGCTAGGAAATACAGACTTTACGACAAGGCAGACAGTTAAAAACAGTCAATCCTTTGTTCTGCAAAGCAAGTAGAACGTTTAAAAAAAAAAAAAAAGTCTCTCTCACACGCACACGCGCGCACGCACACACACACACACACACACACACACACACACACACACACACACACACTTGATTTCAGCCCACAACCCCAGAGGTTTAAGACAACAGTGTTATACACAAAGTCAACAAGCATCACCGGTACATTTCCATGGTTACACAAAAAAACAGTGCATTCTTTCTATTCACCACGAGAGGGCAGATGTACACAGGAAAATGTATTTCAACATGCATTACATTATTTAGGTGCAAGGTAGTAAAAGGAAATGTACAGCATCAAGTCAGAGAATCCATCAGTCTGACCACCGACTAAATGTGCCTTTTTGACTCTAACAGCAGGTATTCACTGGATAGCTTTAAGAAAGCAGAGTGATGAACATCCAAGAAAAACATCATCAAGTGGCAGACAGCCAGTCAGGCCCTCTCACTAAAATAGCAGAGGACATTTGGAAATTAATGACAGGTTGAAGATCTAATCATTTTTAGTTTCATTGAAGTATGTGACAGGCTGATGGACCCACAGAAAGTGCAGTGTATTTCTAGAATGCAAATGAGAAATCGAGCCACAGGCAGGAAGGTACACAGCACCTCCACAACAGGCACTCACATTGACACCGAAGTCTGGCGAGGTGGAACTCCAGATAGCGCCAATACTAGCTGTAGCCAGCATGGCCTCCACTGCGTGAATCCCATTGGGCAGGTAGCCTGAAAGAGCAGAGGAAAACACCGGGCTGATTGACATCAATCCAACTGCATAACCTGCCACACAGAACATACTCCAGCCAGGAAGAAGCACAAGTCATTGTTTATAACACACACACACACACACACACACACACACACACACACACACACACACACACACACACACACACACACACACACGATCTCCTTGCCTGTGACACACAACTCCTTTTCAATCTTTAACAGGCACACAAACGAGCACAACAGCGCAACAAATCCCAAATTATCCATGGAGTCAGTTTGAAAAATTATCCTTACAATAAGTTAGAGAGGATACAGTCTTCCCTTGTCTGTAAGAGGAGTTCAGTGGTCACTGAGCACAGTGCAAAGCCTCACACCAAACAAAACAGGTTAGCCACAAAGTAATGGCAGTTCAGGAAGCGGAGTCATTTGATAACCAGCTAAAAGATCTGTGGCAATTAAACATTTATCTCACCAGACGTCATTAACAAGGGAGACAAAAGAACCTCTCTGATAGGAGGAAAACAGATGGGAATGAAGTTTTTTTCTATAACTTTTACACCAAAGTTGTAACTTACAATGTGCTAGAGATAGATGAGAGTGTGACCATGTAGAGCAGCACCGCCTAAGACAAATGCACACACCCCTATCCTGGCTGAACAGGATCCTGAGCACATCACTTCCTCATAGCCTGAAAGCTGTGCCACTGACTCATGGCCTGCACTTCAGGTGGATGTGAACGTTTAACACAAGAGTCCCAAGAACACAATGTGCTCCATCACTCACACACACACACACACCACTTTCTACAAATTCACAAACATTATTGTTATTCTTGGCTTAGTTGTGCAATGAAAGTTGTATTTAAAAAAAGTTCTAAACTTGAGTCAGGTCTAAAATAAGGCAGCCAGATTAGTGCTTCATCATGAACTCACTGACAATCTGAGAGCTGGGCTCTTTTTAACCTGTTCAAGTGGTGATTGTCATTGCTGCCAGCACGATGCCGTTTGGGAGCCCACACATGTTCAGTATATCAACACAAACCTAGACAACTGACATGCTTCCCCAGTAAATATTCCTGTGTCAATACACACACCATGTCTACTACACCTGAACTGATTATAAACCCACCTTTTACTGCAAACTGCTGCTAAAGCATACAGCAAATTACTCTGCCATATTTCAGTCCATAAAACACCTTGGTGTAAACGTAGGAGACAGTGTCTCCCTGCAAACAAGCACTTTACATCCATCAGAGATGAGACACCTGTTTTACCACAATTTGAGGAAATACTGCTTATAACTCATAACAACTAATGCTTGAATAAAGGCTCATCAGCATTATAAATCCAAAGTTCTTTGCTGACCCTATTGAATCACAACCAATATAATTTGGAAAAAATATCGCTCCTGGTTTTGTGAAGTCCTACCTTAGTTAGCAAGTATTCACAAATACAACAGCAAGAAGAAAAAAAAAAAAAAAAGTGTTTTCCACTCATTTGGGGAGACATTAGAAATTGTGTACAAAATGTAGTTAAAATGTCCACTTCATGAAGGATAAATCATAAAAGAAATTAAGTACGGAAAGCTGAAGTGATGTCAAGAACAGTTGCTGTCATACCTTGGCTACCATGGCTTTCACTTAGTGACCAGGTCACTTAACCACCATGGCCATTCGATTTCCGTTCCGCTTAGGTTTAATTCCATTGGAATTCACTCGCTAAACAAGAAGAGGCTGTATTTTTTTTCCTGAAATGGCTTTTGAAAAGCAGTAGGTGACTAGGCGCTAGCAAGTTAGGCCTGTTCTGTGGGTTCTCAATGTAAGAGCACTTCTACATATGGGCTCCTCTCATCTCTGAAATTTAGCTTTAGTCTAGCAAGCTCAGATGCTGCATAACCAGAGAGCACACACTACATGGCATTTAGCTAGCCATCGTATTTCTGGTAGGGCTCTGCAAGCTACCCAGAGGTGTGTAGTGGGTGTGTTCATGTTAACGCAACCAAATTCCACTCTGACAGAACTAGCTCAAGAGTAGTGAGACCTTGTTTGGCAAATAAAATTATCTTTCCTCACCCAAGCCAAACGTGTGAAAACAAGAGAAGGGGCAGAGGAAAATATTTTAGAAAATAGATAATATATTTAAAATATATGACCTGCACAGCACAAAAAGCTAAGCTGAACGTCATCCTCTCCTCACTCCCCACCTCTTTCCTGTTTACACGCAATTTATGGTCCAGGGACCATCAGTGGGATTGCTTCCATCTCCAGACATCAGTTAAGTAAGCACAGGGTCACCTACACAGACAGAAGCAAGTCACATACAAGCTATTCAATCCACTTTCCTATGCCTGCGTGTGTGTATGTGTAGGGAGAGGCAGGATGACGAAAATGACAAAGTCAATAAATCAACCTACAACACATTAAGAAAATCAAACCTAAGCCATACCAAAATGGGCTCTGCAGCTTCACTTAAATTAACCATGTCCTCAGCAACCCTCACAGGTCCCAGTCTACCAAGTTAAAACCACTAGATATAGAAGCAGCTTTACACGTGAACAAAGTCAGTTCAACAGTAGCTACTGGTAATTAGAGTCAAACAGAGGAGAGGCCTACAACAAGATATTCCCAAACCTTTCAGGTTCTTGTGCAGATAGTTGAATATCTTTAACTATTAGGTTGGATTATGCACTGTTTCACACACATGCTATGTCGAACTATCATAAATCATCAAATCCTTACAAAAAAAGTCATACTGAAAACTACACAGGACATGCAGATCAGAAAATATACATGAAAAAAAAATTTTAATACATCACCGATTTAAAATGTTGTTCTACGGAACAGCAAGGACAGACACATGTAGAGATACTTAGGTTTCCCAATTCAGGTAACCCTCTTGAACCACACAATGAACCTGGAAACCCTAGAGGAAACCCAGGCAAGAATGAGGAGAACATGCAAAGTACACACACACACACACACACACACACACACACACACACACACACACACACACTTTCACTCGTGGTGGCACTTTGGTCTTTGAGAGGAAAACAATCCAGTTTGGTCTTCATGTGACGAAGCACGCCAAAAATGTGCAATGTAGCTTTACCAGGTCCTCTCCAATGGCAATGTTTTTGGCATCAAAAATGAGCCTTCAGATAAACACTAAATTCGAATGCATATTTTCTTCGGAAGTGTGTGAAGTGACTGAATTTCTACATGTAATAAGAAGACACAGAAAGTAAGTAAGTCTTACAGTAAAACAGCCAACCATATACAGCACTAATAACTGCTCTGAGCAAAGGCTGGAACCCACTAATCATCTTGGACTACAATCCAAGAGTGGCACTGAGTGTCCCTGGACTTCTGCCCACACTTCAGTATGGAGAAGCACGTCATTAAGCAATGAGCTCATCCAATTGACTCCATTCATCATCTGAAATCAATATACAAGGATGGAAACATGGCTTTTACCCTAGTGGACTAATTAAATTTCCTGTCAAGAGCAAGCTTTTGGCTGGTTGCAAAGGACAAATTCTATCAATGCATGTTAGGCGTGGAGCCTTCATGAACAAAATGACATAGGTGAAGGAGAGCTACTGTCGCTGCTCCTGTCCTGGTGTCGGCTATCAAACAGTACGGCAAATCCTGGCTGACCATGCCCTTGTAATAAAGTCATTACTGTCACCTGTTACTGAGGACTAAAAAGTTCCAAAACGGGCTGCAGAGCCCATTTTGGAACTTTATTACTGAAACAGAAAACTAGTGGTATTCTTGCAGTTTACTAAAAGGTCTAAATCGCATGATTTAAAATAGTTTTATAATAAATCTCTACCTCATATAGAGGTTGTAATAAATCAACGTCTTTCTGTTCTGTTGCTGTTCAACTGTGATCGTACATACGTGTTTGTTGTGTGCACGCACGCGTGCGTGTGTGCGCGCGCGCACACAAGGAAAAGCCCATATATTTCCCACTCTCACCCACAGTGGGGCAGGACTGGCAGCTTCACTCACCCACCACCCTGTCACCCGTACGGATGCCCATCTTTCTCATGGCAGCAGCAAACAGTGCCACATCTTGAGCCAGCTCTCTGAACGTCACCTTTGTAACCTCCTCACTGGCCTCTGCTGTGGGAGAATAACACAAAACAGTCAGGAAATGTGATCAACTGGAGTACTGTTTGGTCAAGTGATTTCACTCTCACCCTTGTAGCCTTGTCTTGTATTAAATTCCTTTTGGAATTGGCAGAAAATTATCTGATGGCCATTACTCCATATTTTAATTGAATTTAAAATTTTAATATTTTAATCCTTTCAAAATCTCATTGTTAAAACACTCTATCCTCCCTTACATTGAATACCAGAAAATGTGTTGGGAGACACCACAGATGCCCACCTGTATAGCAGGTTCAAATCAGTTCAGTCTCAGAAATAAGTGTCAGTGTCAGTCATCATCCAAAAGCACAAGGAGGAATGTTCAAGTAGAGATAAGAACCACAGGGAAACACTGAAAAGTGTTTATGCTCCCTAATGTGATTAGCAAATTACATCATCTTATCTGCCACCAATTTTGAAGAAGTCTGTTTATTGTACAATCAAATAAAGAGCTATGCAGACGAAGTAGGATTTAAGGTCAAGAAGTCTTGGATTTTACAGAAGTAAAAAAAAAAAAGCCTATTTCAAACATGCACAAATTCTTTTACTGATACTTATACTGAATAAATGAAATGTGTGGTTTTAACATTTTATAAATAGTGTCAAGGTGTCAACAGGTTAAAATGTTAAAGTGGAGGGTTTGCACTCTGTTACAACTCTGATCACAGTGTTACCAGATATGGGATGTTTTGAACTATACTGACAGAAATGGTAGAACATCAACCACCCACCCAGCCCCGTCCCACAGGAGTAATAACTGGAAGTGAGAGGCCCAAAACACACGATGCCATAGATCTTGTACCCACAGTGTGCTGATAAATCTGCCTTTTCTCCAACCCTGGAGGAAAGCACTTTCTAGAGCCTTGTAGCCCATCACACTGCCACCCACTTACTGGCTGCATAGAGGGCTACTTTGTCCTGATCTTTGTGGTTCAGTAGATTCTCTGCGTAGTTCAGACGGCTGCCTTTGAACCATTCTGGTACATCTGAAATCTTCTTTGACACGTCAACAACCTGCATGGAGGTAGAGTGGATCAGCTGAACAATCTGTCGCATACGGAAAACAGATGAGGAATGATGGCTGAAGTGACACTTCAGCGGTACAACTGAGCATGAGAGACATTCGAAAAGACATTACCTCCTCGTACATCTTTGAACTAACCACACCACAGTATCTCCAGACCTCTGCCCAGAATTCAGGGTAGTTTTCCACAGACCACTGGTATAGCTCATTGTAGTTACCTTAAAAACAGTACACCAACAAACTAGAGTTAAAAAGGCATACTTGGACTGTGTCATTTAAACACAGGAGTCTTCACTGATCAAATTTCACTTCTTGAACCAGGAACAAGCTTAACAGCCCCCATCCACGCAAATACGCCTATGTCAAATAAGAAAACTTATCTTCACAGCTGTACTGCAATCGTGGCATGAACACACAACATAAACGATGCTAAAATCCGCACTAGACAATCATTATGTGTGTGTTGTAATTTTACACGAATCCCTGCTTTAAAGGCTAATCACATAACGTCGCCGGCTGTTTAGCTGTCCTCTGATGCCTGTATCCCATCTTTCCAGGCTTAGACACTCACCCAGATTAAGCCCAAAGTGCATGTTCAATTGCGCTCTGAATTTATCCATATGAGTGTTCTTCTTTGAGTCCGGGTACCACAACACCTTCGACTCCATTATTTCCTCACTCGTTACATCTGTGTCTTTAGACATTGTGGAGCCTTTAAGTGTTGCTCTTGGATAACGCTGTCTGATTCATTCACTGTATCTGACTTCTTCCTCTATCCTTGAGATAAATAATATAGACTAGCCCATCCCACCGTGATGACGCTACTCTGCTGCAACCGTGGCATTCCCTACATTGTATTCGTCCTCTCGAAAACATAGATCTTTGTAACTGCAAGTCTTTCTTTGTAATTCCAGATTCCAGTTATCAATAAGCGACATTTTTTGACAAACTTTAACAAATTACTGTTAAAACAGCATCGCGCAGTTACCTTTATAGTTCATATCTATTTCTACATTACCCATACGACTAATACAGCAGATCAAATGCGATGCCAAAATGCAGTTTTTTCAAAGACAGCTGCACATTTATGTGTTCATTACTACTGAAGGACTGCTGAAGACGTGGGCAAATGTTAAATTTTGACCGACACAGACGGCTCAACAAAATGCACGTAAAAAGTAAGAACTCTTTTTCGGTCCCAGCAAAGCGGAGTGATACGCCACCTCGCCACACCACCATCACGTCTGAGATTTGATTGGTTTATTAAAAACTGGTCTCACATCAGCCGAGACCTCAGACCTCGGAGGCATGTCGTCTAGAGATTGAATGAAGGAAACGCCTGCCAATGAAAAAAGGGATAGCCGCGCTTCTTAAATTAGCTTCGTTTTCAAACGGTTTTGCAGCCAATCAGAAGCGCCGGTTTTAGGGGTGCGCCCAATAAAACACCAGAACTCTTGACAGCATAAAAATGTACAAATCTGAAGTTAGATTGGTAACGATCAAATTTGCTATACGAATTTTAATCTATTTTTCGTGTTGTATACATTTGAGATATATACGAACAGTACATATTTTGTAAATTCCGTTGGATTATGTATGTGGAAGAATGCCCTATATGTTTGTGACAGGATCACGACAGAAAAAAACTCGTGCAGCAGCTGTACTAGGGCGTGTGTCGCAATAAAGCAATGAAGTCCCAACATATTGCCAATAACAGATCACTATCTCTAAAACAATCGTGTGTGTGTGTGGTTTCTTTTTCCTGAAATTTTTGAATTATCCTAACCTTTTGTAAATTATTTTTCCTGAAGTAATGTGGGCGTTGTCTCGTTTGTAAAAGTACAAATATGATTTTAAAGGGAGCCCTGGTACAAAGCAAAAATGATGCGTGAATGATGCGAGATAAGGGTTATGAACGAATTCCTCTGAAAGTGTTTTTATTCGCCAACGCCCAGATCGTATGTAGGATACCTTAATTTTTTTCCATTAAATGAATGTACCCTACAGTGTTTCCTGAATATTATAGTAACCTATGTAAAATGTTTTTAAACAAGTAGAGCTACAGAACAAAATACTTCCTTGAAGAGGTCACGTGTTGCATCACTTCCTGATAGACAGTTATTACTTTTGTACAAGCGTTAATATTTAAAATGAATGTAGTGACAAAACTGTGTAACTCAAGAATGAGCTTGTGAATTAACATCTTCACAAAACAATTCAAGGCACTATCATTTGTAAAATTAATTTAAACACGTGTTAAACACTAACTCCTGTATCCTCATTTGATAATCATAAAGGAAATGGTGCTTCCTCGATATTTTATTCTTTTATGGCGGGGTGGAGGTGGAATACAAAGTTTTATTACGATAAAACGACATCCCTTGCATTAAAAAAAAAGTGTGTTGCATTAGACTTGATCCTGACTATTTAATTGCTGTAAAAAGAAGAAACTGGTGGGTTTAAAACCAAGATTGTCAAAGACCTGACAGGGCACCAGACAAGAGGATTAGTCTGCGACTCCTCAGATAAACCAACCAATTACTCTTGTCTTGACATCAGGGCTGACGTCACCATATTTCACCTGACTACTAGTACACGTGCTACGCTACTCTCTGCATCGCCTCAACATGATCCGACTCCAGACAACTATGAAATTTGCCCGGACAAATATCAAGACAAATAAACCGCTGCAAACTGAAGGTTATACAAAAAAAAAAAAAAAAAAATCATTTCGGTTCATTGTGAAAGTTGTTAGACTTGGCAAGCAAATGCAAATGTACTTCCAGCAATATCAGATGTGGCTGTAACAGCCAATCAAAACAAGCAGCAGGCCATAGGGAGAGTGCTCATGTCGAGGTGAAAGCACATGCAGAATGACAAAACCACTTTCAGGCCTGTGTGGCATCTTTGCCTCTTGACTGCATCTTTGCAGTCATTTCATTAGGAAACATCTTGGCAGTTTTACAGGTACAATTACTTTCTATTTACCAGTCAAATTTTATCTCTATTCTACATTTTGATCAAATTCAATAAGATACTGGAATACAGTCAACCCTTCACATTCACAAGGGTTGTGGTTGCCGAGAGAGCTGCTTTTAATATTAAAGGCATAGTATGCATTTACATAGATAACATTTATGTGTTGTGATACAAATAATTTCCAGTCATATATTTTTTGGCCTGCAAGAAGTCTGTACAATCTTTCAGCAAGCTCCAAGTGCTGTTCCCATTTAATTGTTGATGGCCCCTTCACAAATATCCAAAACCGTGAAGGGGTCACTATACACGCCACTCTCAATTCAGTTCTCCTCCACACCCATGTTAGTTTCTACAGTGGTTATTTATTATGTATAATTTCATAAAATGACAATGATTATGAAACAAGGACAAGTATATTTACAGGAATTTTTTTATATTCTGAGCTTTATCATTGTGAAATTATACCTTCTTATCACAAGGCTAATAAGTCAAAGGCAGGCAACAGATACATCACTCCAGAAAAAATAAAGCATGTAAGGGGAAAAGAAAAAAAAAAAAAAAAATACAGAAAGGTCACAACCATTATACTTCTTAGTTTCAAATACATAAATCAGTGCTTCAGTGAGGGGGGGGTACAGCAGGCAGAAGTACATAGGCACAGCACAGCTGAGAGAAAGTGAAGGAACTTCTTGTGCTGATTTACAACATGTCATTAGAATGCTTCTGAAAGTCCCCTGACATAATATCCTAGAACACAGCCATAAACACCAAAGTTACCTTACCATGTCATAAGTTCTCATTCACCCGATTCCCTATTTCCAGACAGGAAATTTTCCCTTAAATTCTCTTCAAGTTGCTTTTATGAAGTTCACTAGAGACTTTGCCTTGAGCTTAGTGCTTAAGCAATTAAACTCAGTCAAATGCAGAAAAAACTACAGTACAATTGTGACATTCCATTTCCTTACATACTGTAAACCGTCATGGTTACAGTTATGACACACAGGCAGAGCAGTGGCCGTGCTGCACAAAAATACCAAAAAGAGTTTATTGCTCAGGAGGTCTACAGTAAAATTAATTCAGTGCAAAACCAAGTAAGCATAATGTCATAATCTACTTTTCTAAAATTAACCACTTGCATGTTATGTTTCTATTGTAGTTATTCTATAGATCCCTTCCAAGCCCATCATGATCATTTTAATGTCCAGGAGATGTTATAAAGAATGAACATGGAAACATAATAAAAACAAAACCATGTTTCAGCAAACACAAATGCAGAAACTCAAGTTTTTCATTGGCAGGAAATAAACTTCACATGTCACGTGTTAATCAGAGCATTCAGACACTACATCAGACTTGAGAATAGTGCTGGGAGCTCAGGAGACACCTAAATCAAGGTAAGGTAACCACAATCCCAGCACTGAATCCAATCACAAAATAGCCGTACATACATAAACGGAATATTTACAGTGGTCAACTTGCCAGGAATGATCAAAGAGAATCACACAATCACGGGGAATGACATCACTCTCCTATATGTGCATGAAGATGCCCGAGATTCCTCGTTACAACAGACTCATCTCAGTGCCGCGACTTATTCTGTTCCCATTCAGTACAAATCACAACATAAATAGTATTCAGTAGAACACTGCTGACAGAATAAACACCTTAATAATCACTACACTACTTTTAACTGGCTTATAGTTACAATGTCTAATTTTGACAGGTGTTAGTAACATAGAGCTATATCATTAAAGCCTTCAAAAAATTACTTCGTATAGGGTCAAGAAAAAGTTTCTGCCACAATCATACAAAACACAATACTCAGTGAAATAAGGCAAACAAGAAGGCCTACTCCAGGTGGATGTTAACTTCAAGTACAGAGAGGATCATGCACATGCTGATGACTGCTCAGGACCTGAGGGCCATACTCACACAGCTTCATTTTAAGTGTATCAGACCAAGTGGTCAGGCTGCCATTACCCAATCTACTACCAGCCCTACTGTGTGTCAGAAGGCTGTACTGTTTACTAGGAGAATTGTGCTACAGGTGCTTCATCTCAGATGCTCTGGACATACAGCCTTAACCAGCACTGATATCATATTCTGACCCATCTGAAGTGTCTACTGAACAAAAGATGCAAGCAGACTTACAAGAAGGATTACATTATGGCTCAGCTAGAATGGCAGGCCGGAAGGTTACATTGCAGGTAATCCAGCACATGCATTCTAGACTAACCATGTACATGCTCCATTCTGCCACCATCAAAAGCTTTTGTTGACCTGTTCTCTGAAATAATACTCACCCATTGTGTCAATAAACATTTTATATACACATAACATCTTTGAATACGTTAAAAATCTTATTTACCTAAAAATGTTACTATGCGCTCCAGGCACACATGAAGTGTATTGGTCTCAAAACACTGAAATAGTTACAGGTTCAGCCAAAACCATTTCCTGGGTTAAGCATCCACAGGAATATCAGTCTAAACAGAAAAGAGCCACCAAAACAATTCACAGAAACGGCATGCTTAAACAACTTTAAAATACAAATGCAAATTAAACTCCAAATGCCCTCTTGTGGTCAGATAAATGGACCCAACAAAGAACTGCAGCACATCAGGACTTATCAAGGTATGGCAAAGTGTTCAAGTTGGGAATGTTTTCAAGGAAGTCCTTGCAGGCATTGCTGTCGTTTAGTCACACCAAGCCAGGTGTGGTCTGCATGATAAAATGATATGTTAAAGCCTCAGTAACACACACACACACACACACACACACACACACACACACGACAACCAGCACAGTATTAAACCTGTGCATGATTTTAAAATTTGTAGGGAAAATTTAATGTTCCAGTCAGCAATATATTCATGCATGTAACCTTTACATATTTACCTCCCTGAGATTAATATGTCCCTTCTACACCAGACCCTGCTTTGCAATTTCTACTGACACACACACACACCAGTAGCCAACTAGTGGCCCACCAATAAAAGATCCTGATATGAATTTGCAGAGAAGAGAGGAAATATCCAAAATAATTATATAAGCAATAAAGTAACAACAGCAAGAGGAAGAGCTTTAACTACTGAAGCTTACAAACCTACAGCACTGACACCTTCTGAATACACCGTGCTTAACTCTATTACACTGAAGAAAGTGTGGGAGATAAAAGCATACTATGCATTTGATAAACACATAAATTATATTTTTGGCAAACTGTATGTTTACTTTAGGACCACCCATTTACCAAAGCTGTGATTGGTCAGAAGAACCAGATTAATAGTCACAACAGGCTTATGAACGTACAAAAGCCTGAAATGGCATAACAACAAACAAAATAGCAAAAACGTTTATAACCTACATACAAAAATTAGTTTGCTGCTTCCTTTTGTATCAGGTACAATATTCAGAAAAAACAAATGTGCATTTTAAATCAGCAAAAATGGCCACAAAACAATATACTAAGATTCAAAATAACATTAAGTAAGAGGGACTTTATCGGCCACTCATTCAGATACAGACGCTACTGTGAAGTGTCTGTAAGAAAAGGCAGATGTGAAACGAACACAGAGCACTCCCTTGGGGTCCTACTGCTCAGCACACTGCTTTGTGATGTACATGGCTACAGAAGCCATCTCCTCCCTGCTGGAGAAGCTCAAGTAGATGTTGGCCCTCTGTAAGTGCTGGCACATGTGACTACAAATTTCACCTGGGTACCTATGACACATGCCATCAATGTGGACTGCTATACTACACTAATGCTGTGATGCACCGCACTTCACTAAACATCTACACAGGTCCCTTACACTACATTGGAAGGCTTACAAACATAACTCCCCTCCTAAACTCCCCCTGCATAACCTGGAAACCTCCTGCTGCCCTCAATGGGAAAATAATCAATATCAGAACCCCCCCCCCCCAATCCTCCCACCAGAGGACACAGGTCTACTGGTCAGCAGAGCGTTCCAGATTGTCAATGACCCGACTGAGACGAATGTTGAGGAGTCGGATCTGGGATTCCAGGTGGTCGATCTTGTCCTCCAAAGAGCTGTTGCTCCCCCGACGCCAGTGGGCCCCCACAGGGCCAGTCATAAAATACACAGCCATGACAATACAGAGGGGTAGCACTGCACGCTCTGGGTCACCCTCAAACTTGTGCAGTATGTAGAGGCAGGAGAGAGCGAAGAGAACCACTCGCACCATCCAGAAGAAGCGGCCGAACGCCACGTGCAGCATGTAGAAGAACCCACCCAGGAAGAGTGAGAGCAGCCAGTAAGCCAGCAGCACGGCTCCCACCAGGAGCAGCGCCCGCGCCGGAGAGCTCGCCACCGATGCTGGGCTGAAGTAGTGGCTCAGGTTGGAAGCTGAGGAGGACAGAGTAGGGGCGAGAGTAAGAACTCACCATCACGCCTCTGCTGACTTACCCCGACCCCCCCTCCAGCACATGTGACCAAGGACCATTCTAATAGTAATGGGGAAAATCATTGATTGTAGAGCCCACTTTATACATGCTTGTTTTCACATCACATCCCTTAAGCAATTAAACACAGTCAGCTAGACGAATGAGTTACATTTGGAACATACAGTTTCATCCTTAAATATCAATTATCTATGAAGGTTATAAAAGTAAAATAATTCAGACCACCATTTCTGTTTTCTAAGGATTTATAGAGTTGTAACTAGAACACCCAATGTGAAATAAAGGTCTTTGATGTTAGGAGTTACAGATGTTCACCATTCCTGTACATGGCTCATTTTAAAGTTTGTGGATGAATAAGTCCAGGTGCATGGGACGGCTGAGTTACATTTTCATTTTGTGCATTCATTTGCTAATATATTACCTTTTATCTGATATTGCATATTGAAAATGATGCAACAAGATTAGGTAGCATTAATCTGACTTCATTTCTTTAAAGAGCTGTCACCATTGTACACCAAATTTTTCCAGTGAAAATTACATTATAACTATAATTTTAAAAATAGCTACTCTGCCTTCATCAATACTTGTGCCCCCATCTCTATTTGCTTTACATCTTTTTTGACTGACTTTTGCTTATGAGAAATTAACAGAAGCTTAAAAACACCATTTGGCCTCAATTGTGGATACCTATGTGAAAGGTGTAGTGGGAACCAGCGAGTGTCTTCACCTACTTTAAAGTTTCTCAAACAAGATCCGGCCCACAAGTTGTTTTAATTCGGCCCCTTCCACATTTTTTATTATTACCTATGGACTGAAATTGCCCCCCCCCATTTTTGACTGTAAGCAGGAATGTTTATCTGAAACGACACTAGCTCAAATCTTGATTGCGAACTTCAACAGTTAACAGCTGTATACAGCAGTACGTATGGTTACTTCCTCAGCTGTTTCTCACAGAAGCTCTAGATAGTCGTTCAGACAGCATCATGGTGCCCCCTCAAAGGAGCACGCCACCTGACCAATTTCCCCAGGTAATTTGAGTTTGAGACTCCTGTTTTAAAGAATTTTTCAATGACGTACTTGTGTAACTAATCCTGTATTATAATGTATTTTTTAAATTTATGAACGAGATTTTTCAGGGACATGCTACAATCAGGACTTAGTAAAAGGAAACCAGCAAGCACTTAAGCAAAAAACAAATTAATTTTATACAAGTCTATGTTTTAAAACTACAAAAAATAAAGTCTGTCACTAAAATAACATTGAAATGCAGAACTCACAGTCAATTCCCAGAACATCCAATAAGTCTGTCCAAATCTTCCACACAGTGTCCAAGAGAGAGTCCACCCCATGTACAAAGCGTTCCGTTGTCTTACTGAAGAACTGAAAGTCATATTTTTAAGCAATACTATGTGTAAACACTCAAAGCAGGTTTTCTATTGGTGTGACTTGTAATATAGTTTAGCAAATCATGCAATTGTATTGTAATATCAACACAGCAAAATAAAATATACACAAGAAACATTAAAACTGTATATGACAGTATTCTAATTCACGAATAAAATATACACGTGTAACATGTTTTGCTTTGGGACAATAATAAGTTACAACCCTGATACAAATGGGACAGAAAGCACTTGACAGATTTTATAATTTTGAAGGGGGGGAGGAGGGGTTACTCACTTCATCTGACATAATTAAGTCCCTGAGGATAAGAATGACTGCGATGTCTATAACGTAAATTTAAAAATTAACATATAAAGAAGGCTTGTGAACAGCTGTTCATGACCCAGCCCGCTGTCTAGGCAAAGAGCGCACGGAACTTCAAAGCGCGTTTTTAGCACCAGTGTGGATAACATAAAACGGAAATGTTACAAAGTATCACGAGCAATACAAAGAAACAAAAACAACGGCATGGCACTATTGTCAAATTACCTATACACAAATATACCCAATTCCTAAATTAGTCATGGACTCAAAATTAATAACTTTAATAAAAACCGGAAAGACTTTGAATTTAGGCGCAAAATGTTGGTGCTGTGCATCATTCTGCTGATAAGATTTAAACAGAAATAACGATGATCAAATGCATTACCAACCTTATACAAAGCCCTAATATTGTCTTCTCCGAAGATGTTGCTTAAGGTTTGATAGAAAGCGTTGGCCGCCCTTCTGAAACTGTTCTGACTGCTCGAGTCTTTCCGACTCCTCGCCGCATCTGAACTGTATAAAGATGCAAGGAGCACAAGTGCTATAACAATGATCTTAGCTGCCTTCATGGTTTACAACACAACTATTTAATTTATTATATTATATTAATTTAAACCCCAACTGTTAAGAAAAGAGGAAAAGTAATTAGCTTCACGTTATAAAAAACGACACAGTGGTTACTCCGGAAGAAAATGGCCTTAACGAACACGAACATGACACGTTTTTGCGGTGGCTTCCGCCATGTGACAGTGGCCATCTGGCGTCCAAAATGGGACAGTCATCCGTCTGTCCGCTGTGTATAAATGTGTGATCTGTACACTCAGCAGCTACTTTCCATAGTGACTCTGACAAATTTACAACTTGTGTTAATTTGTTTAACAATATACGAATAACGGTCAGTTATTGCACTGATCACATAGCAGTTCACAGCCACAAAATTAGCAAAACACTGTCGAACGCACTAAGAAACACTGGCAGAATGTATAACCGGTAAAATGCTGACATTTGATTCTTCATAATCTTACCGGTAACCTCGGAGTATTGTCATTAATAGTTTTGACATTAAAATGAACTGGAATGTAAGTGACTCATGACTAAAGACGTATATAATGTTACCAATCTGAATTGAGTTTATTTATAACTGAAGCAAATAATTTTGACGTGTAACTGTTAGCCATGTTTTATCAAAGTTAGGTACTATGCGTAGGACCTTTTATTGGCGAACCCGTGACTGTTTCCCATCGGACATGTTAATACAAGGACCAGTTTAACACGGACATGTTTATACACGGACCGAGTCGAGAAACCGGAATCTTCATGTTATTCGCAAACATTGAAAACGAGTTTTATGGTGTTTGGTTGATGGTGTGTTTTACTGTCGCTTACTGAGTTTGCAGCTTGATTTTGTACAAAAACTGTAATCTGCGTTGTGAACAAAATGGGGAAAAGACAGCATCAGAAAGATAAAATGTAAGATGTTAATATTTAAAGTTTATTAATTTGATGTGTAGTCAGCTGTTTTTTTCATGTTTTATAAATGAAAGTATTAATACAATAAGAATTAAACACTAAGTATAATAATATACATTCTTTAATGCTACATGGATTTTTTTATTTTTTATTTTTGCTGTAAATAAATATTTAGTACTATTTGTAGCTACATTTGGTTAAATTCCGGTAATTTAGTTTGGTATACTTCTGGTCTGATTTTCCTTTTAGGTACATCACTTGCAATGAGTACACAAATTATTACGGCGGAAAAAAATCAGGTAATATCTTTATCATTTCAACACTTTTTTTCTCTTCCTGCAGTAGTTAATGGGACAGTACCAGATTTGATTAATATTTTATTCTTGATTTGAAGATAATTTTTTTTTTTCCGGAGACCGGTTGCAATTGTGTCCACGATACACGTTTGAGAGTTATCGCAACAACGCGCTACAACCCCATACTTAATTATAACTGTAAAACCAGCAGGCGCCTGTCACATAGTCCATACGTGTCCGGACAGTACAGCAGAGCCCTGGGCATAGGCCGTATAAACAGCTGGGTCCTAAAAAATGGTCCGGATGGACTGGTTTATCAAAGGTGTTTTTCTGATTCTAGGAATAAATCTCGTTTTAAACGGTGCAAGTTAATATGCTTTAATTAACTAGTTTATATGCGTTAATAAGCAAAAAATATGCTTTTAAGGGATAAGCAAGCAGTGTAAGACAGCTAACGTTAAACAAAAATCTAATGCCCAATGACAATACAGGAGAGGAACCAGAAACTCCGCAGAAGATTAAAAAATAAAAATAATGCCAAGGTCTACTGGCATGACAAAAACAAATAAGGCAAGAAGTAAGAATATAAGACTTTGTCCCTGAATGTGAATACAGTATATGAATGTGAACTCCATCCCTGTACCGTCTTTAGGTGTAGGTCTCTGTAAGATAACAGCTCATCTTCAGCAAAGGCCACATCTATGGGACAACACTGGTCTTAGCGGCTCTGATACAGTGTTCAACTCTGGGCACCATGTGGACGTGGAGAGAAAAGCGTAAAGAATTGCCAGTACAAAAGAAAGGACTTGTATTTACAAGTACAAAGAGATAAAGGCTTGTATAACAAGAGCAGCAGTGGTAATTACAGCAAACGTATGTTGTGGGTAGGTTAAACTGAAGAAATTGGTCTTCAGATACTCCATTTTAAAATCCTAAATCAGCATTCTGTACATAGGCAGGCAAACTTTTCTACAGCCTAAGGAAGGTGCAACTAAATGTTTTAGCACCAAACTTTTATTTATATATGCAATAATGAGGAGGCCCACATTCTGAGGTCTACATGAACAATTCTGAGTATAAAAAAAGAGCACAGTGAACGTCCAGCTTAAGACTCTGGTTTGATTTACTCTTTATTAACAAGATGATCTGTATTAATGTAACTTCTGGATACCTTGTCTTTATAGAAATTCCACAGGCAAATTTCAGACGACTCCCATTTGACCACTGCAGGTAAGCAACCAAAACAGTATTGCTTCTTAAGGGTAGAGCACTTAGTTGGAGTTACTAGTTATTAGGAATACTTGGAAGAACTGATTTGTCATGAAGAAGTGCTTCCTAAACTAGCAGGTATTGGAAATGGAAGAAGTGTGTTATTTTAGCAGGGCATTTTGTGTGAACTGCTTCTGTAGACCTGGGGTACCGTCATTATGGTTCGGTGCTGTAAACAGAACCTTTTATTATGTCCTCTGATCCCTTTCTTTAACATCACCTTAGACCTTTGGTGGTATTATAGTAATCAGTGTTGTATAAGATATCTGAAAGCCACATGTAGGTAAAAGTTCAGATATTTAACTATAAACTAGCTTAAGTTAAAGTCACCAATGGTAATATGTTAAGTGAAAGTATCTGTTATTAACTGTACTTGAGTATCTAAAGTGGGTTTTTTTTTTTTTTTTTTTTATAAATGTACTTAAGTGCTAAAAGTAGAAGTATCTTCTTTAAAAAGCAGTCAGAATTTGAAGAACATTGTAGTGCCTTTTTTTCCCCATTACTTAAAAAACGTACAAACCACTTAAATAAAAGAATATATAATATAAACACACAGCCTTCACAGCACTGTAAAAACCTTGGCCTTCCATGATAGCTTCTTTCTGAAAATTTGGGGTTTTTTTGTAGCAGGTAATAAAAATTGTAAATGTATTGGAGTACAAGTATGCATTTTATTGAAGAAAAATAGTGGAGTAAAAGTCAACAGAAATGTAAAAACTCAAGTACAGATACTCCTCAAAAATACTTAAGTACAGTATCAAAGTACTATTACTTTGCTACATTACACCACTGTTTGTAATTGACTTACGTTTTTTACTCTTCCAGCTTGTCTCTTCAGCCTTTTGAATATCCTATGTGTACTCCTGAGGGGATAGTCTTTGATTTATTGTAAGTACTTTATGCACGTATTAAGCGTGTAGGACTTTGTGCTATATAAAAACTATATGAGGTGTACAAAGCAAAAGGATGCTTTACATTTCCTCTATGCGTCATGCCTCAGCTGACACGGCAGCATTAGAACATTCCTGCATCATGTGTACAGGGACAGCCAGTGAATGGACGGGCGCAGCACACATCGCACGTCACATGTCATACACACTAACAGTTCAAACATTTTTGCCTTATTGTCACCAGAAGCTAAATACAACAAAGTGCTGGAATGGAAAAGGGATGGAAAATGTCTGCTTATTGTCAGATTTTTGCTTTTCCCCTTTACTGTTAGGCTATTTATGAGACCAATGTAAATTCCAGAGATGAAAAATTCCAGCTTTTTGGTCAATTTCTGCTTTTTCTTTTTGTTTATGTTTTTGTAAACCTGCAGCATAAAAAAAAATGCATAAATAAACACATCTGTTTTTCCCACACTTAAACGCATCAAACAAAATTGTAGCTGTGCATAATTAAGATTTATTGCTTTAATTCATTTTCATGAATTAAATATGATAAATTACTTATTAGTTCCCCCAATGGGGAAATTCATTGTCTGCATTTAGCCCATCCCCTAAGGGGAGCAGTGGGCCGTCAGCCACATGTGGTGTCCAGGGAGCCGGTGCTGAGTATCTTGCTCAAGGACACATCTGGCTGTGCTGGGATTTGAACCGGGATGCTTCTATATCCCAGCCTGATGTTCTACCTGGCTGCTCATATTAGTAAATCATAAACAGCTCTAATATAAATTAAGCATCTGCTTAGAAGCCCTCCTAAAACACGTCTGTACTACAGCACATAACCACTCTGTATATTTTATGAATTATTTAAAACTACAAAAACGAAGGGCAGTAAGACTGATTATAAACTCACATTTAAAATAAAGGTACATAGAAATTAGGAAAGGAAATAGGAAATGCAAAATTGTATATACCGTGTGTGTGTCACTTTTTGTTCCTAACTGCTACATGTGTGTCACGGTTTGTTTTACTGCTAATTTCAACATTCTGTTTCAACCTTTGTGTTCAATAATACGCTTCCAGTCTTAATACTTGGGTAACATTAATCAGTTATTTAACAACAAAAAAATTAGTTCAGCAAAACAGCAAGCCTCCTCCCCCTCCCAGTAATCTCACTAATTAAGTAACTAAGTAACCACTAATTTCAAATTAAACTGGGAAATTAAATGTTGAGGAAAGGGGTTTGACATAGTGGCCTGTAAATAGAAAAAGTGGAGAAAAGGTTGATTTATAAATGAAAAATAGATTGTTGGCCTATTATTGTTGTTTGGCTGCCAAAGTTAAACTTAAATTCTTGGCTGTAATGCATTCATGAAATCACTCTGATGTTTTTGTAGAAGTATTGTGCCCTGGATAAAGAAGTATGGCACAAACCCAATCTCTGGGGAGGTAAGTGGTACTTTTTTCAAATGTAGCTGTCCATTGCTGAAATTTTTATTACTGCATCCATCTTATGGCTGAAGTGAAAACCATCATCACCATCAAATGTGTGTCAAATATGAAGAAATGCTATTATTAGTGCTGCAATTGGACTGAGCCTCCGTGGTGTGTCTTAGTGTTACTTTGTGAACTTGCGCTTTGTGCCCACTAGAGGGAGTATGATTCCACAGGAGTGGGCTACAATGTCCGACGTGAAAGAACTCTCATTATTTACATTGCATATTGTTCCACACGTGATTTTTCTCTGCTGTTGTTACTGACAAAACAAGATCATATCAGTTTGACTTTAGCTAGGTGTAGGTTCATGAAATGTGAATGAAGTGATAATCATTCCTGAAAAACATTGTCTTCCCAGAGGAATTAGCCTGTTCCACCACTAATAGTTACACTCACACACTTGATTTTGAGTTTATAAAAAAAATAAATAAAAAATTCTCCTAATGCTGGCTGGACATATTAGGATCCTGTGTTTGCATCAGGTTACGGTGGTGGGGGTGTTCTCTCCGGAGCTGGAGCCTGAGGTCTGAGGCAGCACTGGTAGGGAAAGAGACATGTCAGAGACAAGTCCGGGCAGGTCCAGAAGCAAGATGCAGCCCACTTGAGTGGTAGCCAGTCCTTCTGTTAGCAGGGCTCATCTTACAGGAGATGATCCAAAAGCACCTCTGCACGGGTGGGAAGACACTGATCAGTTCCTAACTGTGTTGTCAAAAGGACAGATGATCTGCATCAATGGTTAAGTCAGCTATTGGAATCTACAGAACTGTACCTGTTGAGACTTGCAGAAAATAGCCTTCCAAAACCATACATTGGTTTTATCTATTTACATTATAACCAGCTAACACTTAACTGAATACTGTTTCTAAAATTACACTGCAGCGAAATCTATCTAGTCTCACAAAGCTAACTTGTAAAACCGGTAAAGGATTATTTTGTTTTAGGAAGTGATTAGCAGTTTTGATTCCAAACTTAAGGCTTGTACTGTGATTAACTTTCATAATCTGCAGTGAAGTATTTCAGCCTAATTGTGAGAGGCATTCATTTGTTTCAAACACTTTTGACAGCGGTGTGGGTTTAGGTCTGTCCTGTGACAAGGAGCTTTGCTTTGCAGAGAGGGTCCAAGTGGAATCAAGTACAAAATGGTTAACATGGTCTGTGTGGGGAGACTTTTTGTATTGTGCATGGGGAGTGTGATCAGAGACAGGGTAGCTATGATATTTGTCAGCATTTTCTTCCATTATTCTGTATTCCGTATGTGTGCTGCAGCTCTTTGGTTGTTGACCTTGGAGATGGTCAGCATATCACCTGAGCTATGAGCTTTCCAAGGTCTCCTGCAGGACTGTGATGACACCAGTGTCTCCTGTGGTGAGAATTAAGAGGGCTGAGTGCTATTCCAAAAGACGCTCTGAATTGTGCACACACAAGCCGTTAAACTGTACATGTTGAAATTATTCTAGATCTGTCCTAGAATACATCTGATCTTAGGAACTCTTGAAGTATTTACCTTCATAAGAGATGTGCATCCTGGTGAATATGCCCAGTTAACACAAAAGCAGCAGCATCTCAACACTGACTGCCTTTCTTCTAGAGTGACATTTGGAAGCGCAGTGGCCTTGGGCCCAGGTTTTGGTTCCCATCAGCCCGTGTAGTTGGTCAAGCGTGTCTTCACTAGGACATGTGGGACTAGAGCTGGACTAATGTGTCTTTACCAAGTCATGTCGGACTGGGGCTGGTCTAGCGTGTCAAGCTGGGGCTGGTCTAGCGTGTCTTCACCAGGTCGTGTCGGGCCGGGGCTGGTCTAGCGTGTCGGGCCGGGGCTGGTCTAGCGTGTCTTCACCAGGTCATGTCGGACTGGGGTTGGTCTAGCGTGTCTTCACCAGGTCATGTCGGGCCAGAGCTGGTCTAGCGTGTCTTCACCAGGTCATGTCGGACTGGGGTTGGTCTAGCGTGTCTTCACCAGGTCATGTCGGACTGGGGTTGGTTTAGCGTGTCTTCACCAGGTCATGTCGGACCGAGGCTGGTGTAGCGTGTCTTCACCAGGTCGTGTCAGACTGGGGCTGGTCTAGCGTGGTGAGCTGGAGCTGGTCTAGCGTGGCGAGCTGGGGCTGGTCTACCATGCCTTCACCGGGATGCGTCGGACTGGAGCTTTGAGATTGTAGTGACATTGTGCGCGACCGTGGAGGGCTAAGTGTGGCTATTTTTGGCCTGCGATCTGACAGCGTGGCGCAGTGCCCATGAGGGTGGGGCTGGGGGAATGTGAAAAAGAGCACGTCTCTTGCCATTTAATTAGCCTTCCTCATGCCAAGATGGGATGCTAGAGGAACGCTGTGCTAGGCTGGCATACAAACTGCCCTGAATATTAAATTTGCCCAGTGCCTGAGCAGTTGGCAGACACTCCTTGAGCTGAGTGTGACGTGGACAATTCACCCATCAACCTCTGCCTGCTCCACTGCCACGTCAACTCCTGTTTCCATGACGACCTCTAACAGCCCCTGACTCAGCTCTCAACATCACCCACAAGCCTGTTGGTTCATGGCTAATTCTGTTCTCTCAGCTGACTGATGTCTGTGTGTCTAAATTATGCTGTTTCTTGAAGTGATTATCTCAGCCCAGTTCTTGTATTGTTCTCTTCCTTATTAGTCTGCAGCCACAGTCAGTTAGTCAGTTCTGAGTAGGCCCTGAATGAGGCTGCTTTTTATTCCCACAAACAGACGTCACTGGTTGTGTACTTGAACAGCTAACATCATGATTAGCGCTGCAGGGACGCTCTGTACCATCTGATAGGGAATTCTTCCATGTGTGTTTTTCACTGTCCTGTTCAGCTGATTGACAGTACAACAATGATGTCAGTGTTTGTGCTTTTTGGTAGTGAGTTACTCTTTTCTTTTTTCTTTTAGAAACTTGAGGCCAAGTCTCTGATCAAGCTGAACTTCACCAAGAACAACGATGGTACGTTCAGGAATCTGTAGAATGTTTATGTACGTGGTGCTCAGTAAATTAGTCCGCTGTCTTCATATGCGTACCAGTATTTTGCTGGGTCTGTGTGTAACAGTGAATTAAGTAACACATTTACATGACTGAAGACTTTTTAAACATAACACTAATCAACTTGTGGATCAAGCCCAAAGCTATAAGAGCAACTCATGGGATTTACACCAGGAGCCTTTGTGTGCCTGTCTTGCTTCTGAATATCTGTCTTAACATTTACAATATTTTAAGGAATTTCCTAAAAGCAACTTACATGAACTGTGCAATATGAAACATGCACAGTGCTTCCTCTAAGGCCACGGTGTTGGTATTTTACTGTGTAGCGTGTCAGTACTTTACTCTGTAGTGTGCATTCGGACTGCCTTGGTTACCTGTACAGACAGCTTGTTATGGGTCAGTTTCTGGCACGGGTCAAGAAGCCCTGTTTCTGCTGTCATGGTGCTCTGTTCTGACTGAAGGATGTTGTTTTGTGGCCTGCAGTTAAGGGTGGCTCAGGTGAAGATACTTGTTACGTGTATATGTGTGTGCTGGGGCCAGGGTGCCGAGGCCCCAGGAGGCCTGTTTGCAGCCAAGCTCACTGTCAGGCCTGACAGCATACTCCGTCTGCAGCTCCCTCACTGAGAGCCGCCAGTTTACTCTACACAGTTTGTAATGCAAGCAGTTTATGTGAAAACTGCTTCTCAAAGGGTACAGCTGCAGCACCCCAGATGGCACTAGGTCGGGTACATGGCGGGCACAGCTGCAGCACCCCAGATGGCACTAGGTCAGGTACATGGTAGGCACAGCTGCAGCACCCCAGATGGCACTAAGTCAGGTACATGGCAGGTACATCTGCAGCACCCCAGATTGCACTAGGTCAGGTACATGGCGGGCACAGCTGCAGCACCCCAGATGGCACTAGGTCAGGTACATGATGGGCACAGCTGCAGCACCCTAAATGGCACTAGGTCAGGTACATGGTGGGCACAGCTGCAGCACCACAGATGGCACTAGGTCAGGTACATGGCCTCTGTGGCTACACAAAAGACTTGGCTCCAGGTGTACATGTAGATGTGTGTGAAATTTTAGGTTATTATAACAGGGAAAGTTAAGAGAGAGCTCTTAATATAATAGCCAGAACAGCACAATAACATTACTTAACTGTGTATTGAGTAACAGTATATATTTTAAAAGTCTAATGCTAACTAATTTCTTGTTTTTCTTTTTTTAATGGATCAGGGAAATATCACTGCCCAGTCCTGTACAGTGTTTTCACAAACAACTCCCACATTGTAGCCAACAAAGTGACAGGGAATGTGTTTTCCTATGAGGTGAGATGGTGTTTTTTTTTTTCTTTTTTCTTTTTTAAAAACCCTATCTGATTTCTGCACAGTAAATGAGTCTGTTTTTGTTGTTAGTGTTACTAACAAAACATTTTGTTTTGTGTAGGCTGTGGAACAGCTCAACATCAAAACTAAGAACTACAAGGACCTGTTAACCGATGAGTCTTTCACACGGCAAGACATCATTACACTGCAGGTTTGTCTATTTTTCTGTGTGCATGTACATTTATACAATGTATATTTATTATGTTATTTCAGAACACAAAGTTCTACGTGTTCTGTCACTTTTTCATTGGGTGGACTTTCTCTAGTGTTCATTTCATTATGAATCAATGAAATGTTAGATGATGGGTTCCTTTGGAGTCATTTTAGATGCTAAGTAGTATTCTGTGTATAGCCTTTGTTCAAGTTATTTACTGAAAAATTTGGCATTGTAGAACACAGTCTAATTAATCTCTAATCCGTCATGACCCATTAATTACACTAATTACAGGCGACCACACAGCAATGACAGGATCTTCTGCTATAATGAGACATAACATGCCTATGGCAGATCATGCTAATATGGGTTACAACCTACCGTTGATGTTCTGTTTCTGAAAAATGCAATGAATGTTGACATAAGGCATATATAGGACACAGTGATACAAATGATTTGCCTGGTAATTACACAGATGCTTCAGAGAAAGATCTAGAATGTCTGGAAAGGCAGGGGATTGTTCCAGATCTTAAAAATTCTAGAACATTTTTAAAGAATATGTTCAGTTCATTAAAAAATCGACAAAACACAGAAATTTTGCCAGTGGTATGTTTGACATACAGTCATCGTGTTTCTTGCTGGAAGGCTGCTGTTAGACCCAGGGCTAGAGGTAATAGGACATTACAGTCTTGGCCTAAGCAACACCTCAACCAAAATGGCTATGTGTATTTTCCAATAAATTTATTTAATCTCTATGGAAAACTAAATGACAAGTTATAATTACATTATCTGTGATTGCTTCAAAACTTTATTCAGTAGAATTTATTTTGTATAAGTTTAAAAAATGATAAACTGTAGAGTTATACATGTGTTGTGTACTTAGAGAAGTGCACTGGGTAGTCAAATTTAAATGGCTAGTTTTGGGTTCATATTCAGTTACAGCAATCCCAGCTTTATGGCTTTTTCATAAACATTTTTTCCCATATTGGGATGGAGTTTTTTCAGAATATGTACCAATTTCTTTGTCTGTACTCTTTTGCAAGCAAAGAATACATACCCAGTGCTTGAGTATCTGAAGTTATTACTCTGAATATTCAGTTTGTCAGATGTTAGTTTTTTTTTTTTTTCCTCCCATGAACTTTTGCTTGCATCAGTAATTTTTATTGTATGCTCTGTTGCTCATAATATCAAAACCAAAACTGTGTCCTTTGAAGTACTGTAAATATTTTACAAGTTAAAGATTTGGTTTTAATCGTATTTGAGTAGATGGTCCCAAGCAGAATGTCAGGCAGAGACAAACGTTTAAAATAAGTTTTGTCTTTCTTGCATTTGGCCTCTGAGCCTAAGGTGTCACATGATAGTTAAATGTAGAGCACACCAGTGTGATCTGTCCCTGGATCAGTTCTGTAGCCTGACTTTCCTGGGTTCGAGTGTATGTTGTGTTTTTCCATGTTCAGAAATGCTGTCTGTTTTTTAGAAGCTCAGCCTTTGGGCTTGTTTATAGACAGGTGCTCGTACACAGGTGTCTGCCATGTTTTTCCACTTACTCTTTCACAAAGGTCAGCTGGGAATCCCATTTAACTGAACCTAAACCTGTATTAATTGCTACACTTTAGTGTGAAATTGTCTTCAGTTTAAAAAAAATTAAATGTTGCATTTATAGGCATTTCTACATATGGAACAGTCCTGATGTTTCTGCCATGTTAGGTATAAGAGTAAAATTGACAGCAAAATGTTTTCTGGATGAGCTCATTCAAACATACTGGTAGTTATGTCGGTCTAATTCATTTTACCTCATCTTCATATTATAAAAGATTCTAGATGGAGTGAATTTACTTGTGTTCAAGCTAACTACTAATTTTTTTTTTTTTTAAATCTAAAAGCACTTTACTGTAATGTGGTGGGATATGCCTTAAGGTATCGTTGTCCGTCCCCACCTGTTTTCAAAAGGTCTGTTGGATCAATACGGTGACACGTCAAGCAAAACATTTTGGAATATATATATTGGAGAAATTTTTCTTGCAGCCTTTAAATTTTATTTCTTTTATTTATGAAAGTACTAATATGGCATTATTGAATGTCTGTGTTTTATTATATAAAGCTTTCTGTTTTATGTTTGTCATTCAACAGTATAAATTTGTTAAAGGATGGTGCATGCTGGGTATAATGGCTTTTAATTGGTCTGATCAGGTACAACTCCTCACAACTTGGGAATCGTCATCGTTTACGTTTTGTGCATAACCAGGTTTACGTATGATCTCACAAAAGAAATTATTTTGTACTTGACAATGTGTTGAAGTGGTTTTGCTGAGTAACTATGTACTTTTAACCATAACAAAACGTGGGATGTCATTACAGTATCATTCATATAAAAGGAATTTTGTAAACCTAAGTATCCAAAATAGTTGTGTGACTATAGTTATCCCACATCCCATATACCGTAGGTTAGCCACATTACCTCAATGGTGGGTACCCGATGCCCACCTGGACACCATCTGAGCAGGATGCCTTCTTAGGACTGCTGACTCCTAGTGTATCCCCTTGGATGAAGCTTTGCTTGAGGGACACCAATGAGAGATCAAGGCTAATGAGAGCAGCTTCAGCACCAGGAGCAAAGGAGGACTGAATTGTATTATTTGTACCATATTACTAGTAACAATCAAAGTCTCAATACGTACCACTACACTCTGTAATGTTAGCATGCCCAGGAGGGGCTGGGCAGCCAGTCAACCTTGGGCCCCCAGAGGTTTTTTTTTTTTTTCTTTTTTCAACACACTGTGCAGTTTTTGGTTCCTCTCTTTTGTTGTTGTCTGGTTTCATTCATTTGTATTAATTCTTATAGTTCAATATCTGCAGTTTCTTGTGTAAAGCACTTTGAGGCACATTGTTGTGAAAGGCGCTATATAAAAATGAATTTAATTGAATTGAATTGGTGTAGACAAGAGATAAGGACAGGCTGGCCAGTTGTAAACAAGCTTCATCTACATCCAGGTTACAGCCCCCTTGGGTGTCCTTTAGCTCTTCTTGTAAGCGACCTCATTAGTCTTGCTTTTGTAGAATTTTCAGCTGTATCAGTAAATAAAGTTAGGGACTTTAATTATGTACATGGCTTTGGATAATAGCAGTAGTAATTGTTCCACCTCACTGGCTGGCCTGAGTGTTTGGAACAGACTGGCTTGTATATGTTGCAGGGATAAGTGGGGTTTATCATGGTGCTTGTGCTGCCATGTACTGAGATGTCTGGACTCTGGGCTGTACCACTTGTGCTGCCGTGTACTGGGATGTCTGGACTCTGGGCTGTACCACTTGTGCTGCCGTGTACTGGGATGTCTGGACTCTGGGCTGTACCACTTGTCTGCTAAAGATGATATAGGGGGCTTGTAACTCACACTGGGATTGTTTATAATCTCACATAACATCAAAAACCAAATGTAGATGGTTGTTTTTATTTTTGGTACGAATCATGCTGATTAATTTTTTTGTTTGTGACCGGTGCATTCCTAGGGCTACCTTCCTGAAATCGGGACTCTTCCTATGTTTTTGAATTCACACCAGCTGAATACCGTAGGAACACACTCTGGGTAGTGTTTCAGTCTAATTTGATCATGACTGTCTTTGTCTTGTTAAAGGCTTGCTGGTTTCCTCCCGTGTTCATTTGCTGGAAGGGAAGCTGTTGATGTAACTTGTGTGAAACACTCATGTAATCGACAGTTAAAATGGTGCAAGTCACCTTTAAGTCTTTTGATATTGTCTAGTTTTTTATTTATTTTACTCCTCTGTCCGTTGTATGTTTTATAATTAAGTGCTCAAACCCATCTTTTGTAATTGAACTTTTAACATGAAAAATCATTTTGATCACCAGATCTTATCTTACTATGGAGATAATGTTGCTGTGTGATGTACTGCAGTCATTCATGCTCTCAGTGAATATGTGCTTAAAAAGTGTAAAACTCAGTTTTTTATCAATCTCAAGGGTAAATTAGGTTTATCTCTTGCTGTCGTCTTTCACGTGGATCATTAACATTATCTTACTGCTTTCCAGGATCCCACAAATCTTGACAAGTTCAATGTTTCTGACTTCTACCATGTAAAGAACAATATGAAAGTTCTGGATCCAGGTTGGTACAGTTTTCATAAAAGAGGACCCATGTTAAATAAAGCTTTTAATGTGCTGAATTACCTGATGTGTTAGGTGTTTGACACAGACCAGTAAGACAAATCACAGAATCATGCAATCTGCCACATGCAGTTTGCTGAAACGTAAACCAGCAGAACTTTGCAAGACAAAGGCGTTGGTTTAGAAATAAACAATGGTTTATTTTGGTCACATACACCAAACAGTTTGAAACTTCCAGTTCAGTTACCTGCCATTAACTCTGTACCTTTTTTATTTCGTCATATTCCATGTAGATTGTCTGTCTCACTGTAAAATTCATTGAAACGTCTATGAAATTTGTCCAAGTATTATGAAAGGGATAAATATAACTAGTCAGGGAGTTCTGAGCTCTTATGATGTACACATGGCTGCATTCAATTCAATTTTATATAGTGCCTTTCGCAACAGCATGCCTCAAAGTGCTTATTCACCCCATCTTCTCATGCTTCTCTCAGATGAAGAGAAGGCTAAGCTGGATCCTGCGTACCACCTGAAGACCACCAACTTGGAGACAAAGGAGACCCTTGCAGAGCTGTATAAGGAGTTCAAGGGAGATTCAGTGCTGGCAGCCACCATGAAAGAGCCGGAGAAGAAGAAAACGGACAAATTCAACGCCGTAAGCATTTCGGATTTTATAGCCATCGTGTCCTTAACAGTTCCTCGCTTCTCTAGCGAGCTGCAGTCTAAACCATGGAGCAGGTGGTCAACAGACAGGGACTGTGAGGGAGGTGGAACTTCTGCCTGCCCATCCATGAGAGTTGTTTTTGTGGGTGTAGCCATGCATTTGAAGATCATCTCACCTGTCCACTTTGTTTCACATTTCTCTTGATTAAAAATGGGGTCGTAGTGAAAGAAGTGTGTTTGCTCGATTACAGGAGAACTGTGGTTGGTACTTGATCAACTAAAGACATTGCAGGAGAGGAACTGTTTTTTTAAGTTTGTTTCTTCAGACAGCTTCTTAGAGAATATCCATAAAAAGAATTTCACAGTTTCATACACTCATTATCCGTGTTGCAGTAATAACTTGTACTGAAGTGTGCTTATTTCACATTTCTGAGTAATACTGTGCAACTGAGGCTGAAGGATTCATGAGGTCACCCAGCAGTTTGGGATGTCCGGAGACATTTGTAGCATCGTTAACCCTGTTAACCCTGAGGCCACCGTTAAACTCCTGCTCCAGGAAAAGGATTTCTAATCAGCAACTGCAGGAAATTAGGTTGTGTGCCAGGGATTCCCATTTTCCTGTAGAAGGACCATGTGCGTGCGCGTGTGTGTGCGCGCGTGTGTGTGCGCGTGTGTGCACACAGGAGCTGCAAGACTGCTCACATGTATGTAATTCTTGGTGACTCTGCCTAGTGCAAGGTTCTCATACAGCATTGCTACAACATTATAAGAATGTAGCAGTAATTAGGCTCGGGCTTCAGAGCTGACTGTCTTCATGGCGCCTGGCAGGACCTTTGACTGAGTGCATACTGAACTTAACAGGAAGCTCAATTAAGATCGAGTTACTCCAGATATGGCCCTACCCCGTGCCATGGAAACTGTTAACTACTTCTGTCCTACCACTGACTTGGGAACAATTCTTCCATGACACTGTAGGCTTGGTTGGATCTCAGCTAATCAAGCAAATTACTTTCAGGTTTCCCAAGTGGCAGTATTAATTAATTGTACTTAATTATTAAGATGCTTTTCTAAGAGCCCCCTTAAGAAAGCTTACTGGATATCTATTTTACTTTTTAAGAAAAAATTTTCTAAAAACAGTGTTTTAATATAATTGGATGGTCATCATCCCTTTTCTGACTTGTCCTTGGATTTTCACTGCTTCTTCTGTTGACATCCTGTGACAGTTCTGACCACTGCCCATGTTGGTTGTGAGCGTTTCTCCTGTCAACCCTCTAAGCTGGTTCTGATCTTTCCTCTTGCTGACACTGTGTTGGTTCTGACCAGCTTTTCTGCAGATTCTTGCTGTAGGTTCTGACCTACTGTCTTACTGAGCCCTTTTTAACCCCTTTTTTTATCCCTGTATTTAGGCCCACTACTCCACAGGCAGGGTAGCTGCTTCCTTCACATCGACGGCCATGACCCCAGAAACGATCCACGAAGCAGGTGGGTCGCCTCTCCTGCACCCACAGTGTCATAGTGTTATGAATGGGGTAGTTAGTTACTAAACTACCATAAGTAAGGCATGTACTGTTTTTTTTTTTTTTTTTTTTTTTACTTTTTGTGTTCATGTAGCAATTTTTTTTTTTCCTTGTACTGGTTTTTTTAGTGCTGAACTAAAGGACACAACAGCAGGACCCTTTTTATGTATGAACCTTAACCACAGTTTTAAGTCTGCCATTTAACATTTTCCATTTAACATTCACTTTTTATGGCATAGTGAGTATGGGGTTAACATTTTGGTCTTTTTCTCTGTGTGGCTGTGAAGACGCAATTGCCGATGACACAGTTCGCTACCAGTATGTGAAGAAGAAAGGATATGTTCGACTGCACACCAACAAGGGTGATCTCAACCTTGAGCTGCACTGTGACAAGGTAATACGCAGGCACTACCTGTCATCCTCGTGCTCTCCTAGTAAGTCCACTGATGTGCTTTTGAGACCAAGCTGGCCGCTGGTCATCTCCACTTTGGAGCAGAAACAGTGTAAGAACAGACACACCTATCGGGACTGACAGTAATAATACCAGTTTGGGCTTTACTTTCTTCCAAGAATGCTGTTCTGATGCAGCTTTAAAACAGGAACTCAGTCTGCAGTGCATCCTGGTGCAGAATCCTATTTCAGGTCTTTAAATAAGAGGTTTAGACAGGGCAAATCCTAGCCAGGTCCTGTTTGTGACGTCACCATACCCTAACATGCATCAGCACTTCACTGGACACTTAGAATTAGTTTGTATGTGATCAGTGCAGCCTGAAACTTTGGGATTATTGTGTCAAATCACTTTAATTGAAATCTTCTAATTAAAGTTAAGACTTTCTAGTTCATTGGTGTCATGAAAGGGTCAAAATTTTTTAAAACATCTCAATTCAACATTTAATATCCTGCTCTTCATTTATTTTGCTTAAAAATTACTGCTTAAAGGTTCATTGTGGCAAATTACTCTAACTAAAGTTACTGGGAATGAAGGGGTTAAGTCAACAGTTTTGCAACCATCACATATTGGTTATTGAATGATGCTATTACTTGGGGATATCTCTAAGTTGATTCCTGTGAACTTTGTAGAGCTTGTCAGTCATACCGACCTCTTCTGCGTTTTACACACCACACGCCTGATTCACCAAGTCCACCTCATCCTGTCCTGACATTCTGTTCATTACAGCCAGTTACCTCACCACCATGTGCTATCTCTGTTCTTCTCAGATGTAGTTTTCATAGTTCTCATTTGTAGCTCAGTAAAACATTTTCCCGTCTTTCTATGTTAGTATCAGTACAGTATGTGTATTGATCAGCTAAGTATGCAGTTCACAGAGCACTTTGCCTGAAAATGCTTGTATGTCTTTATTTTGATTAAGAAAGGTGGTTTAAGCTTCAACAGCAAGTCACTTTCTTCACAAACCAGAAGTATGTTTGTTTCACTGGGTGCTAAGAACGTGGCGGCAGGTCTGAAGTGGATCATGTAAAATGTTTGTTCCATTTGTGTGCATCTCTGCTTGTGTGTGTGTGTGTGTGTGTGTGTGTGTGTGTTTGCTTTCCCACTAATACACAAACTGAGAGCTTGCCTACACCCCACTTAATCAGTGCTGCCCCCACCAGTAACAAGCCTATTTATCAGCAAAAGCAGAAATCTCTATCCTTACCCTGACAGGGGTGAACAGACATAAATCCACAGCAGAGGCTCTGTTTAATAAACAGGACTGAGGTCCAGGTGCTGGCCCTGCATGGAGCAATTTCCCTTTTCATGTTGCTGCACGGCCCATAAAAGTCACTCCGTTTTATAGGAAGCTGCTGAATGTATTGCAGTGTCAGCTGGTCAGCAGTGCGAAGGCCGTGACTAGCGGGACAGCGTGTGCAGTCCCTCCCTGCTATAGTTTGTTTTTTACTTGATTGTTTGCTGTGTTTATGTTAGTGGCCATAGGGAGTAGGACAGGAAGTGTGCCGCACATGCCTGCCTGTGTTCCAGAATATGCAGTTCTTTTACCAGAGCTGCAGGATGTAAAATGGTTTGTAATGAAATTCCATCCTACCTTCCTTTAGCAGTGCAGTAAATTCAAGTTCAATTCAATTTTTTTTTTTCCATATAGTGCCTTTTACAACAATGTGCCTGGTACAGCTGGCCGGTTTCAAACCACTGATATTACTGTGTATTGTGTAGAATAAGCTGACAGTACTGAGTATAGTTTCTGAGTTTTATTGTCTTACATTAGTCTGTTCTCTGTACAGTTTGTTCTCTGTGTTCCCATAGGTTAACTCTGGTTTTATACCACTGTTCCAAATATGCAGTTTGGGTTAAAGGGTGAGTGCAGGGTTTGTAATCTGCCTGGTTCCACTTTCCAGTTTGGGTCCATGCTGTCCTTTTCAGGGGAAGGGCTGCTTTAGGCATGCAACGGGCAGCTCAGGACAGGCTCTGGTTATGGGAAGTCAATTTTATAAGTGTCACTTTAACAAATTGACCTGTTGGCGAACTGCAGAAATTCTGCTTTTAGCATGTTTCTTGTTAATGTTGATACCATTTCTTGTTAATAAGTCCGATTCCACACGTGAAAGACATTTTCTTAATTCCCTTCAATTTGCTCCTTAAGTCAGAGCACATCCATTAGTATCTGTGATCGATGTTTGTTTCTGCCATGTAAGGGATGGGAGAATAACGTGATGTGATGACTAACGGCTTCTTTACATTGTGCTTCATGAGGACAGGGTGAGTGTGGTCTGTCCTACCCAGTAACGTGTGTAAGCCAGCGTTGGACCAAAATAAATGGACACACTGTCTGCTGCCTTTTGTTCTCCTGGCCCTGGATGGTGCCTTCATGTTTCCACAGCTGTGTGTAATATCAGTCCATGATTAGGTATAACACTTTAAAATCGGGGAAAGGGTATTGTGGCAAGTTGGTATCTCTCCTGAGTTTTTATGAGAATCACTGCCAGTTAGACAGCTGGTAGGGTTGGTGTTGGTTTTCCAGTTTGCCCAATGCATGCTGCGGCTGGTGCTGCAACTCGGAGCATGGTTGCCAGGCGCTCCACACCATTTGATGTATAATTCATTTCATGGCAGTCCTGTCTGAGCTACAGTGCCGTTAGAGATCTGCTCAGCTAGGTGACCTAGTTATCTGGACCCCTTTCTTATCTCTGTTTCTTGCCATGTCGTTCATCCTGTCATTGAAAATGTTACAACAACTTGTATGACGATAGTTTGTCTGTAATTGATACAAGTCCCACACCTATTGTTCATTTGTGGTAATAATTCTGTATTTCTTCTGTATACTGCAGTCTTCAACAGAAAAAGTGTAGTCAGTGTGTCTTCAGTATCATTTTAAAATAGCATGTTAACAGCTGGGATGGATTCCAGAGGTCTGTCTCCAACACAAAACCAGAGACTAGTACCCCTTTTTTCACACCTGGTCACAGCCCCCACACTAATGCCAGAGCCAGGGTGATAAACATATGATCCATTATGTGGGTGTCTGTTCTATAGCTACTGTTGTTGTTGTTATGAAAAACAATCCTAGCTATTAATCTGTCCTCTCAGAACGATTCTGGTTTAATGCATTGTAAAAACACAGTACAACTGATGGCAGAACACCAGCGTTTATAGACACAACTGATTTGCAGTCATGGAAACAGCTGGAGCTTTTCTTACCCTGGTAACCACAGTTTTGTCTCTGCTGATTGGTCCCCAACTGTCCAATTAGAATAAAGAAAAGAATATTGTTGTGATAAGGAAATAGTTTCAGCTTCCTTTCAGATGTGTTTGTTTGGTATAATGGATATGAATTGGTTTATTTTATTGTATATTGTTTTATTTGTTTAGGTATGTAAGTGTAGGCTAAATTAAGAAATTTTAGAAATCTTCAATGTATTATAGCAATCTTAATATGACTGTGTCCAGCATACTCAACTGTAATTTTTAGTACTTTCAGATTTTCAAAACTATACGCACAGTCTGTCAGCCTTTCAAGATAACTTGTTTAATTTATTTTAATACTGTATTAAATTTAGAAAGATAGCGACCAGTTTATCCACATCCTCTATTCATATTTCACATATTTTCAATCTTGTTTTGAGTGTTAGTTCAAGCTTTACACTGGATGTAATAAACTATGGATACACTAGATTATCCAACTCTCTTATCAAGCTCTGTTTCTGGCAAACTATTACTCGATTTTTACTCCACAGGTGAATAATTTACTCCACATGTGGTTGTAGCCCTAAACTGATTATATATAGGAAAAGCTCCAAAGATGGCAGTGCATGTGGCCCAGTTCAGTTACAGCATGTCTGGTGATCAGAGGTTTGCTACTTTACTTTCTCAGTTTAACAAGGCAAGGCTTTCCCAACGTTTTTATCTAGCATCATTTTAAGGCATTTAAACCCCACAGAAAAGAACAAAGCCTCCTGTGCCATTTCTTTGTCAGGAATTTTTTTTTTTTGGTTTCTTTATGGTTGGAAAATGTTGTGACTTAAATGAAATGTGAATGTATTAAAAGGGTGAAAACAACCTGGGGGTTCATAATACTGGGTAAATTGGTCTTGTTCACTGTTTACTTTTTTTTTTAATACACCAATCACCCATGACATTATGACCACTGACAGGCGAAATAAATACCATTGTTACAGCGGCACCTGGAAGTGGGCGAGGTATATTAGGCAGCAAGTGAAAATTTGTCCCTGAAGTTGATGGGTTGGAAGCAGAAAAAAAATGGGCAAGTGTAAGGATTCGAGCCATTTCGACAAGGGTCACACCTGATTGGACTGGCAACCCAGAGACTTCCACATCCCAGCCAGCCTGATGTTCTGTTAATTTAGGCACCAGGCTGTTTCTTCCCTATGCAATAGAAGAGCTACTGTAGCTTAGGTTGCTGAAACCATTAATGCAGACTCTGATATAAAGGAGTCAGAACACACAGTGCATCACAGTTTGTTGCATATGGGGCTGCGTAGCTACAGACTGGTCAGGGTGCCCACACTGACTCGTGTCCACTACCAGAAGCACCTACAGTGGGCACATGAGCATCAGAACTGGACCATGGAGCAGTGGAAGAAGGTGGTCTGGTCTGATGAATCATGTTTTCTTTTACTTCATGTGTACTACATATTTGAGCACTGAAGCCTATAAACATGGCTGGGTGCATGTGTGTCACTTATCTGGGGAAGAGATGGCCTCAGGATGCACTGTGGGAAGAAGACAAGCCAGTGGAGGCAGTGTTTGGGCAGTGTTCTGCTGGGAGACCCTGGGTCCTGCCATTCATGTGGATGCTACTTTAACACTTACCACCTACCTAATAAATGGAGTATATAAACATTACCTTTCACTTTGTACTTTGTACTCTCTCTGCAGATGGATGCTTGCTTTTATTCAATTTAATTTTTTACCATAACTTGGATGTAGCATTTAGATCAATTTGCCAAAGGTGTTTTGAGAAGAGGTTTTCTTATATTGAGTTTGTTATAGTTGCAGATGGCACAGAGCTGAAGTGGAGTGAAACTGAAATGTCTTTGTGCATTGCTTGGAATTGAAGATAAATCCTAGTTCTGCTCACTAAAATATACTTTTTTTTTTTTCTTTTTTTTTTTTTTTTTTCCTCGTTTACTAGGTTCCCAAAGCTTGTGAAAACTTCATCAAGCTCTCCAAAAAGGGCTATTACGACGGAACGATCTTTCATAGGTCCATTCGGAACTTTATGGTGAGTCTTGTCTTGAAACACGCTGAATGTTGGTCGTTAATACATGGTAATTTGGACCTGATTTTGAATCAATACATTGCTATATTACACATTCTGAAATTCAGTGTTTTACAAACAGAATGCACTGGAATAGGATTTGCAGGGTAATTTTAATTATGTTAGAGCCAATGTACTAGACACTTGTGCAGGACAGAGGGGCATGAACTAAAGTGTATGTGTGTGTATGCACGTGCACACATGTATGCACGTGGAAAACATCTGTGCACATGCATGCGTGTGCGGTTCCAGAAGGCAGTGCTGTGTATGATTTATTCAAACTGGGGACTCAGAGAAAAGTCTGGCCTTCATTTCACATGCCATAGACAGTTTCCTGAGTGTGGATTTTCTGGAAGGTGTTGTTCACATGATCATCTGGTGTTCTGGCCTAACTGTCATTGTATAAAAGCTGTAAAATGTTCAGTCAGTATGTTTCGGAAGGACCTTTATCAGTTTGTTCTGAGGCCCAAATTATGTGCAAAGTTTTACTAGCAGTGTATGGTGTTGTTATTATTTTGGTTAGCAGAAACATAGCCCTGCGGCTAATTAGTTGCAAATCCTCATTGCATGCGGCACTTGTCAGTCCATGTCAGCATACAGTGAGTAGTTGCCATGCTCTGGGCCTGATGTGCCTGTGTTTTGACAGATTGTTGTTTTCAGTCTTGCTGTTTATCAGAGATTTTCTGTTCTGTTCAACAGATGTTCTTAATCCTGCCTCTTCCATGTATTTTGTTGGAGTTCTTCCCTGGTCTTTATATTGCCAGTGTGGTCATGTTAATTAACAACATCCTTTAAAAATATTGTTCCTTTGCCATTTTTTTTCTTTAAAAAAATACAAAAAACAATGTCTTTCCATCCCAACATTATGCAGTGTCACTCTCTGACTGAACTTAGTTCATGCACTGTCATCATTATGAAGTTCATAACCACTTGATTGAGCTTGGCCTATGTGGCATCATCATTAGGAGGCTCATCACTGACTGAGCCTGGCTCATGTGGTGTCATTATTATGATACCATGAGATAGAAGTTAATGAACATGTTATCTGAAAACATGATGGTGCAGCAAAGTCAGGTAGCTGGAACACCATGTAAAATGGTAACAGGCACTAATGCTACATGCAGTAAGATTTATTGTGGTGTTGATAGTGATTTTTTTTTTTTTGTCATACTGAGAGTAATGCTTGTTTGTTATAGCATTGTTGTTGTAATTTATTTTGATTTTTCAGATCCAAGGAGGGGACCCTACTGGAACAGGGACAGGTAAGCTCAGACCAGTAAATTAAAATATGTAGAACTGATATTCACACAATGCCGTTGAAGTACATATGTTCACATACCACATATTTGAGCAATGAAGCCCATAAAAAATTATCTTTTGAAAATGTTTTGAATTTATAAATGGCAAGTAGTGAAAATGCGCAGGCATCCTGTTTTTAATGGGCAAACTTGCTTCAGGCACTTGGAACTTTATCTTACCATGTGCTGCACTATTTTGGTGTTTTGAAGAAAATCTTTATAAAGTTCTGTTTGTAGTTGGTTCAGAGACTTTGCAGGGAAACACAGTTCCACATTTGAATGAGCTGCCAGTCTGTATTGAATTTGTCTGTTTTAGAGGTTAAAATCTGACCATACTGAATTTACTTGGAGTCAGAGAATCATCAAGTTAGTATTTGTGTAAGCAGCTGGTCACATGACTGACATCATTGTTGGAACAGGAGGGGCACTTTGGGAGCATTAACTGAGTGCATAATTTCTGCAGTCTAAAAATAGGGGCAATTTTCATGAAACATAAATAGTTGTGGTGATGTCCAGTTCTAGCTAGGGAGTTCTGTCTGAAAAGCACTGCTATGTAGACATAAATTAACAATGAATTAAGCCTTGTCATTTTTAATGTATAGTACTAATATTGTCAAATGTTTTATGTTTTTTCAGCTGAGAGCCAGCTTTTTTCTGGTCAGGTGTATACACCCCATTTGTGGTTTATCTGTGAGAGCTGAATGTGTCTAAAAGCACACAGCTCAACACACAGCTGTCACTGCCTCTCGCTAACAGGCTGCTGAAGTCACCGCCCCCCCCCCCTTCCACCACCATCCCTTTCCATTGAGAAGATGAAGTGATTGTGGGGAATAAAAAAGGTGTTATCAAAGTCAGCTGTGGAAGGAGTGGTGGCACTGGACCAATCAGAGCACCTCTTTTTTTCAATGGGGCAGAGCAAAAGGATAGCAGGTCTCTGTGTGCATGCAAGCAGACACTGTTGCCACAGCTGCAGAGTCCACTCTGAGGCACAGCACTGGGCCTTCGTGACGCAGCAACGTGATAGACAGTTGGTCAGGCAGAGGAGGCGTTGTCTTCCTTACTTCACACTCTGCTGGTTCTGTGGTCCTTCACCGTATTGTGCTCTGTGCAAATCCAGGCAGCTCTCTGTTTGTACTTTTCTTTCCACTTGCATCTAGACAAATTTTTGCCTTCAGTTTGTCAATTTTTGTACTTGTATCGAATGAAAATATCAATTAATGCACAGTATGTTTACATATTTCCTGCTTATATATTTGAGGTAAAGAGCAGTGTGTTTTAAAGCAGCATACAGACAGAGCACATCACTGATTACTGCGGACATGACTTTCTCATTCAGACTGCTGTAGTGGGGTTGCAGCCAGCGGAGGTGACATAATGGTGATGTCACACATCACCCCCTGTGTGACACAACACAAGTGCTGCTCCTTTACTGTCACACTCACCACTCTTCTCCTTTTAAATAATAAGTAAAAGGGTTACTGAACAAATTACTGAATATGGCTACTGAGATTTAATTATTAGCGTAAAAAATTGATTTTATATTCAGCAGTCAATATTTATTATTGTTTTGTTTGTTATGTAGCAGATGCTTTTTCTGAAGTCGCATATTTCCACTTTGCCTGTTGTCTGCAGTGTTTCGTTCCGCCTCGTTCAGATTAAGGAGCCTCCCAATGAGGAGAGCTGCAGGACTCCTCCTACTCCTTGAAGCTCCCACCGTTTGGTTATAAAGCCGGTTCCTAAACCACACAGGCCTCCTGCTTTGTTGGCATCTGTTGCTATTGGTGCTACTGCCGACTCCTGGGGGCACTGGGGCCGTGTAGGTTAATTCCAGCCCAACCAAGGCCAAACTTAGAGCTTTTCTTCCTTTCTTATTTCTTTTGTTTTATTCTTTTTTTACGTTTTCTGCTTTGTAGTTTAGTGTCAGACACAGATGATGCTACTCTTATTATACGTTTTTACTTTAATTGCTGGTGAAGAAAATATTAAAGTGTTTTTAATGGATGATTTTAATCAGGTCCAGGTCCCCTATTACAAGCCCCAAGGGGTCAACATTACTGAGACGGGACTGCAGATTCTGACCACAGCTTGAGTTCACGGTTTTATGTGCTTTATGTAATGTGAAGTGTTATTTGGATCAGAACCAGCGGCTGTGATAGGACAACCTAACATGGGTCATCATGCACAAGGCACTGCATCTTCCCAGCTTTCTCATGATCACATGTATATAGGACAGTACTGAGCAATGTCCCTGTGTCACCATACATCATCACTTCACGTCATTTTCCACATACACACGCACACACGTGTGCTCTCATGCTAAACAGTGACGTGGTGGTGGATGTCATGGGATGGGGACTGAGTGTGCTGATGGAGTGTGGCGCAGTGCATTACATACAAAACCATCACTGGGTGTGAGTGGGAGCAAATCCTGTTTCTGTGTCACTCTGAAACATTCACCCTTTTTCATTTTTCAATGGATGAACAGTTAGACTACAAGTACAATCAGAAACATCCATTAATTACCCATCCATCTATTACCAAACTGCTTATCCTGGTCAGGGTCACAGGTGCCTCAAAGCATGTCCCTGGCAGCCTAGGGCTGAAGGCAGGGGACAATCCTGGTCAGTGCATGAAACCCTCACAGGGCGCGCGCGCACACACACACACACAAACACACACTCACGCACACCTAACACCACAGACAATTTGAGTTCACTAGTCCACTTTACCAGCATGTCTTTGAGTTGTGGGTAGAAGCCAGAGGACATGCACACATGCATGGGGAGAACATGCAACTCCACACACAAAGTGCCAAGAGCCAGGTTCATACACAATCAGAAACAACTGACAGGAAAACACTGACCTCTTTCCTGTCAGCTCAGAAGTTTGAAAAGCAGATGTGATGGATATATACATACATGACAGACTGAATCTGCAGTATCATTTATCCCCAGAAGGATCAGAAGAATTTAGATTCATATGTGCGTATTATCAAAGGTAGTTATTACTGCAGATTGTACTCGTGGGTTTCAAGATAACTGTATTACATTACATTGTTCCTGTAGCCTGTCACAGAATTAAAAACATCTATGAATTTATTTAATGCTTCTTTTGCAGAAATGCCTCTTTTGTTGGAACATTTTCTAACCTTAAGTCAGAATTGCAGTCTTGCTAAAATAGGTCCTGCTTAGGTCTTATTCCTATGAGTATGCAGTGGATTTAATGAGGCAGAACCATTTGTAATTATATACAATTTACATGCCAAGCTGAAAAATGATCACAGCTTCTGAAATGTAAAGATTGAATCACTATGCAAATACTTTCATCAGTTTAATTCTATACATTATTAGAAGCACACAGTTCTGAGCAGTCTTAATGTAGCATAAACATGTTGAATCCATTGGTTCTATTGTTTCAAGATGTTCAAAAATAGAATTCGTGGAACCTGTTGTTTCTTACAACAGAGCCACAATTCTGTTACGTTCTTGTGTATTTGAAGGAAAGGTGTTGTGTGTGTGTGTGTGTGTGTGTGTGTGTGTATATCAATATGCATATATGGATTTGCAAACATGGTTTTGGTTTTTTTCTTGCTCAGAAGGAACTTGCCCATTTTTTACCATGTTTACATAAAGCCATATCTGAGATGAGTCTTTTCATTGTGTTTGTTTTTGTAGTTTGTAACCAATGGTTTTCGCCTTGTTGAGTTACTTGAAGCTGAGCTGGAAAGTAGCATTCGGTCAGTCCCCTGCAGTTTTTAATCGAGGGTAGTGTTTGGAAGCAAAATGTCAACAGAGCCATAAATAATGCACAAATGTCAGCAGGGAAGGTTTATGGCTTCACACCGCTGTAAAAGTGAGACTTCCAGCAAGACATTCCCACCTGTGTGTGGCTAGTGTCTGGTGGGGGGGGGGGGGGCGGTGTTGCTCAGCTAGGGCTTAAAAAAAAGCCAGGGGGAAATTGAGCTTAACAAAAAGTCATTTGACATGGCTGCCTTTTATCATCCAGAATTTTACTGACACTGGCTGTGCCTGTTCATTCAGAAAAAACACCTTGCTAAAGTTTGCCATTTGCAGGCTGCACTGGCCCCAGCCACTGCTGTGCGCTAGTGAGGGCTCTGCTTTTCTGGTGATGCTGAGCCTCAGAGTCCTGAGTGCATGCGTGCAGTGCTGGTGTAAAGTCAGTTTAGCTGTATCATTGTGCTGTCAGCAGAAGCAGAGCAAGAGCTTGAACAACGGCATGGCCCTATCAGCCCTAAGCTTTTGTTGGGCTGGGAATCATTTTTGGTCTCATTTGTATAACGACGATTAGCGTCATGCTGCATGCCCAGAGACGTGAAGTGTCCCTGGCTTCCAGCTCGATGCCACTGGCCACCTCTTGGTTCTTCAGGTAGCTGTTAGTTCTGCTTGTATAATTTTTAAATTATATTAATTATAGAACTTTATTAATCCCAAAGAGAAGTTACTTCTCAGCATTTAACCCATTCCCCTAGAGGGAGCGGTGGGTAGTCACATGCAGTGCCTGGGGAGCTAGAGTTTGAGTGTCTTACTCAAGGACACACCTGGCACCTGGGCTGGGATTCAAACCAGGAGACTCTGCATCCCAGCCTGGTGTTCTACACATTGAGCCACTAGGCTGCTATGTCTCATTTATTTATTTATTTTTTTACTGTGAATCCAGGTGGGGAATCGCACTGGGGCAAACCATTCAAGGATGAGTTCCGGCCCAATCTTTCCCACACTGGCCGCGGAGTTCTCAGTATGGCCAACTCTGGCCCCAACACCAACAAATCTCAGTTGTAAGTGTTCATGTCAACCTCCTGCTAATCACACCTGCCAAGGTTTACGTTTTTGCTCTGTCGTAAAAAGCAGGGCATTAACTGACTAGTGGTAGTAAGTGTTTTGACTTTCTATTTTTTTCCTTCACCCTTAATTATTCTCCAAATGTAAAAGGTTACCTGTCACAAAGGCTTGTTTTTCATCCTCACCTTTTTTGGCACAGTGTCTCGTAGTGAAATGATGCTTTATGATTTATATAGAGCAATTTCCAGTTATGGAAAAAGAGGGCTGTTAATAACATTTGATTACTGTTTTCAGCTTCATAACCTTTCGCTCCTGCACATACCTGGACAGGAAGCACACAGTGTTTGGAAGGTAAAGACTTTTATGTAATTCTTAATTCATTGTTGATTTTCTCTTATGGCCATGAGTTTCCATTACAGCATACAGGTGAAAAAGGCATGTTTTTCAGAATTAGTTTGTCTCTGAACTTATTAAATATCTTTATCTTCAGTGTAAGAAGAGAAGCAGGTTTTGTTGAATACGAGTACAACAATTTGACCCCTTGTGTATAAATGATGACATTGGCACAAAGGTGGAGATTTTAAGACTTACACGCTACAATGTATGTAAAGTACTGGGCATAACCCATGGATAAATCTGGAATACAAAACTTGACCCCACGTTAAGGCCAGATTAATTTAAAATTGAAATGTTTACTTAAGCACATGCAACTGGTTTCCTTGTCTGAAATGTGTTTTTGGTCATTTTCACTTGTTCCTGGATTTGGTGCCACTCAGCTGCAAAATGGTTGTTTTTTCCAAGTAATCCATTTACCTGTCTGTGAAAGTGCAGTTACTTCCCATTCAGGTTGGGATAACGTTTTTTTTCCTCTTCAAAAGACCGGCCGTTACAGGTTTACAGCTGTCACCCACAGTTTCAACCAGATCAAAAAACATGGAAATATATTTGTTAGAGTGTGAAGCCTCACATCATCTGTGGGTTTTGCTTTTGTCAGACTGCTTCTTTTCACCTGTTAATTTTAATACTGCACTAAAACCACAAGAAAACTAAAAGGGTAAATGTGAGGTAGTGGTGGGGGGGAGGTGATCAGAGAGGGCACATAAGGGCCACTCCCCTTCAGGTGTTCTCATTGCCTGGCTGTCCTCACGCCCACTTCTCCTCCAGCTGTGACTCATCCTGCAGTGTGACAGTGATCAAGTGTCCCTGTTCCTTATGTGAACACACACACCTGCTGCTGTACATAGACCCACGCTGGTCATTACTGTCTAAACCATACACAAGATCAGAATAAACCTGCTTTGTTTGCACCAATGTAGATGGAGCAAAATGAAGCTGTAGTGGTCTTGTTTTTCCAGAAAGCAGAAGCTAAATCCTGTAGACTCCTGTTTCCTTCATTCTCTCCTATTTCCTTGCTTTCCTCCTGTTTCCTTCCTCTTACCTCTTGTCCCTCCTGTTTCTCTCCTCTGTCCTTGCTTCCATCCTGTTTCCCTTCTTTTTCCTTCTTGTTTCCCTCCTGTTTCTCTCCTTCCCTCCTCTTTCCCTCCTTTCCTTCTGTTTCCCTGCCATTATTGAAGCATTGAAGGTCCCAGATAGGTTTTTTTTTTCTTTTTCTTAATTCAAATATAGTTGTGAATAGTTCATGCTATGGATGCCCCCATCTGATCTGAAAGATCAGTATTAGATCCAATCAAGGCATATTTTATTTGATCAGTATCGGGTACATTAAGCCTGACCTAATTCCATCTTTGCTTTAGCCTATTTTGTTCCCTTGAGCCTTTATGGCAGCTGTTGTAGAGCTCATAAACAACATTATCCATAACTTGCATCAGTGAGAGATATTTTTAAAAGTTAATCTGACTGCTGTGAAATGGCTACAGTATGGAACTACAGAAATGATACAGGAGTTAGCGAAGCACATAACATCACACTGCTTTGCCTGGCTACAGGATCTAATCTACATGCTATAGCAGCTGTACATGCAACAGTGTGGGTTGTGTTTACATGGTGAGCATTTTTCTGTGCTATGGAAGGAATGCTGTTTAACATATTGAACATATATTAGCCTATCAGAAGCAACAGATGATTAGAATGGAAAAAACATACATGTATGAACTTCAAACATTTCGATAAATATATGAAGTAAATTTCCCAAACTAAATATACAGAATATTCAGTTTGTTGTCTTTCTATATTGCACCTTTTACAATAGTGTTGTCCCAAGGCATTTAGCAGGAGTGAGTGCAAAAAACAACACACAGGTACTCTAAGGCCAGGTGACAGTGGAAGAGGAGCCAAAAACACCACAATCCTAATGGGCATGCTAGCATGACATGGGTCAAAATGAGGGTAAGAACTATGACTCTGTCAATATGAACTCTGTCATGTGCCAGAACTAGGTGTAGCTCCTGTTTAGACTGAGAGGACCCCCTTGGAAGAAGGCCGTGTCCATGATGCTATGTTCAGTAGGTCTAACACAGCATCCTTCTCAGGTGCTACCCATACCAGGCAGTAACCATGTAATGTTGGGAGGAGAATGTTAAACTGGTCAGTACAGCTGTGTAAACATTTACTGGTAAACACAAGAGTATATAGGCATTGACAACACCAGCAGCAGTTACAGTGAACTGTAGTGTATGGTGTAGGAAGACTTACAAATGGGTCTTTAGTTTTATAATCTATAATCTAGGGGTCCAGTAACTAAATATTTTAGTGCCAACATTTATAGATGGAATGCCAAGAAGATCCACATTCTGAGATCTAAGTGAGGAATTTGGAGTGTGTATATCAGTTAAGTCATAAGTATACTAGTGCTTGATGTTGAAGCGCCTTGTATGCATCTAAAATAATAACTGTCAGTGATATGTAATATTACCTAAAGGCAGCATATAAAAGGAAAACAGTACTGAACAGAGCACAGACCTCTGTGGTACTCTCTATCTAACTGGGGGCATGTAAAGGAAGAACAATACTGAGCCTAGCACAGATCCCTGTGGTACCCCATATCTAACTGGTTAGAACGCCATTAAATGTTTGAACAGTGGTTTGGTATATAAGAAGCTTATTGTGTAAAGTTCCATCAAAACCATCTTCAGACTGAAGTCTTTGCACCAAAGTGGAATGATTGACATCACAAGCTAAATACATGGTTGTACCCTATGTGTTTTGTGCACACATTATTTGTGTACTTAAAGGAGTTGTATGTGTTAAATTATTAAACTCTTTAAAAGAAAGCAGTGTAGTAGAACATGTAGGGCATGTTTTTGTATTAATTTAAATGTAATAATTGGTTACATTCCACCAACTGGAAATAATTTGGACAGCTATAAAAATAGTGGAAGAATGTTCCAAAGAGGGTCTTGAAACCCATAGAGTGTGTAGCAGTTGTGTGATTTAAGGGTGGACAGTTGTTAATGTTAAAATAAATTAAAAGTTTTTTTCAAGAAATTACAGTGTTATTATTTAGGGTCTAGCTCAGTTCGCCACGAGAGAGATGATACAACAGTTGTGGTGAAGGCTATTGTTTTACATAAATTTGATTGGTTTCATTTATTTTAATGTATATTTAGCATATGCTGCACAGGTGTTTAATCCAGAAAATAACCAGAATTTGAGAATCAGCTGAGTATTAAATGACTCTAGATGCTCAGGGGCTGACAGACTGTGTTATCACCAGCTGACGTTATCACAGAATGAGATGTGCACACATCAGCCCCCTTCAACTTACAGACTGAGCACCTTCTGTCTTTCTGTTAACGTGCTCATGATGACCTCACCTTATGGACAGCTGCCTCCTTTTCCCGCTTGAGGTCAAAATCTTTTAGGCCATTAGTGAGTGTTAATGTTGTGAGTGTGAAGTATTGCCTTGTGCCCACAATCCTTTAGATCCTGACAGAGTAGGAGGAGAGCTAGAGAGAACCAGACGTCTGTGGAGACCATGGGAGGCAGTGAGGCAGAGTATAGCTTAATGTAGCTCTTTTTCACAGCCATGTTTTAACCATGCTGTATTTTACCGTATCGAGCCATACTCGGGTGTTTCTGTACTGCACTTTTACCCAGCTTGTACCACACACTGTTTGGCAGGGTATGATTTAGAATTTTTTAAAGATGTTTTTAATTCAGGTTCAGGATGGAAACAGTAGACAACTGTAGTGTTGTAACAGCAGTTGTATTAGGAGTGCACAGGAATATTTGGTTTCAGCAGGAGTGTGAGGGGGGGGTGAGGCGGTCTGTGGTGCTGCGGTTCAGTTATCCTACAGCCTTATGCTACATTTTTACTACTAAAGCCAATTAATTTGGGGGTGTTTACAAATTTAACTCCTAATGCAACAACTGCTACAATAAATAGATGCAGACACTTTTAGCTGTTTGGCCAAATTGGAACATACAGTGAAACATGGAAAGATTAGTCAGAATGAAAAAGTGTTCTGGGACATGTCTGCTAAATTAGTAAACACGGGGGTGTTCCAAACAGCAGAGTTTCTGATGTTCTCTATTTCATCATACTAATATATGTCTTTACATAAATGATCAGCAGATACATACAGTAAATAACTGCAAACTCTTCAATGTTGAAAAGCTGTTGTGTGCAGATATGGATTACACATGGTTGAATGTCACCAAATTAAGGGAAGTCTTTTTCAAAGTCACACCTGCTTAATGGAAAGGGGATTCATACCATACAGCAGCTTGTTCGGTCTGCACAGTACATCACCGTATGGCGTGTGCCTCTGAAAACATACCTTCATCTGAAAGGAGGAATGTCTGCTAAATAACATAATTAGTGATGTAATGGTATTAAACGGTGGTAATTATAGCACAGGAACTTGTATCCTTATTGTTATTGTGGAAATTTAACAAGATGACACTAGTTTGTTCAAGCAATGTTTTATTGTTCCTTGCACAAGGAAGCCCCAGTGCTGCTCAGATGATTGAGTGAGCAGAAGAGCCCTGGAGGATGGGCTCGTAGGTTTTTATAGACAAATTCAGAGACACCCCTATGCACTTACCACAAAATGTTTCAGCGCTCATGTTAGCTGCAGACGGGGTGCGATATGGATGAAAGGGCAAAAGTGCAGACAAGGGTAAGAGGTCATTGTCTCATTTGAACCAGTTCAAGATAGTCTTGTGGTTACAGTGGCTGACAGTTTTCTTTTTTAGGCCTGCTTGCATGAACACAGGATAACTTTAACATTTCCCATCACAATTGAACTTTAGCTACTTTTAATTTAACTTAATTTCTTAAATTCCCATTTTTGGAGGTAATGAGAGAGCGTTAAGATAAAGGATGTATTCAGATATTTCAATTTGTACTTTTTTCGTTTGTCCATTTCACCTCTGAACAACAGAGGCTTTGCATTTTTGGCCCCTCTGAACAGGTGGCCTCTTACTTTTTATGGTGGATACCAGGGAGAGGGAGCTCTCTGTCTCTCTCTCTCTCTCTCTCTCTCTCTCTCTCTCTCTCTCTGTCTGTCTGTGTTGTCGACCCCACTCTGAACAGGGCTGCCTGTCTCCGTGTTGTGCCAGACGCCTGGCCCATGATTTGCCAAGGCCTTGTTTGCTTGCATCTCTGAGCAACAGCCCATCCATTTGTTCTGTCTCCCTGCTCAAGCATTCTTGACCCATTTCACTCTCCCACCCAAAATAAAGGAGCGGGTTGTATAGCTGACCTGCCCCCCTCACCCTGGGCTAAATGCCTGGAATCCACGCTGTCAAGTAGGAACTTTGTCCCCTTGTGGCAGTGACAGCCTAGGCCCTATTTAAACAGATCTCTCCCCACATAGCCTCTGTGTCGAAGGCAAACACATGTGGCAGGCGCAGTTGGAGAGCATGCACAGTGGATAATAGTGCTCTGGTTGGACGGAGACATCCTGGGTCTGCATAGCAACAGTCACTGAGGCAACTACCAGATGCAGTGTGTGTGACTGCTGCTGTTTCCTTCGTAACTTTTGCGTAATGATTTATGAATATTTTGACAATTTCTTTGGTACTGGTAAGTACTGTAGTATGTGCTTATTAGCCATGTGAAATTGGTCTTGGAGCATACCTAAAACACAAACCAGTGTTAGCTGTAAGGCAGCTCAATGGCTGCAACATCTGGCTGGGATGCAGAAGTCTCCTGGTTCGAATCCCATCCCAGCCCCCAGGTGTGTCCCTGAGCAAGACACTCGCTGCAGGCTCCCTGGGTGCCAAATAATGGCTGGGCGGGCGCCCGCCGCCCCCCCCCGCCGCGCGGCCCCGAAGGAGCGTGTGGG